>FIZR01026715.1:0-23848 GCA_900060175.1 Ferrisia virgata
AATGCAGTGAACTGACAATGGTTCGATAGTGCAGAATTGGCACATGGATTTGGAGGTATTTTCGAACAGATGGTAGAAATATGTTGCATTAACATGGTAACATGGCGTATACCTACTTACCTAGTCCATATCATTTATTTTGGTATGTTCTAAGAGAATTAAGCCCGCTTGTCTACAAACGTTCGCCACCGGCTCCTAACGTATAGAGCGTTCGTTTTCAATTTTAGAAGAAAATATGTAAGAACTTTTTTTATTAGAAATTGATTCAGCTATATTTTTTAGTTCAACTTTTTTTCTGTATCTCATTTAGTAACAAAGTTATTGGTGAAAAACGTATTCTAAAGGGTCACAAATGTGGATAGTTAGGAAGACGCTCCTCGCTAATTTTGTCAAATATTGGATATGCTATTCAGACGATGGTAAACTATAAAAAAATTTAACCAAAAATTTTTCCGTTATTTAGTGATTTTTTACGCTAATTTGACTGTACTATCAGTCTCAAAATTGCAAACTATGCTTGCTCGTTTTATTGCTAAATCATTTTCTGTTTGAAACTATCACTCTCCTGTCTCTCTATTTATGTAAGTGCAAGTAATTTAAAAGACTCGAATGCATTTTATTTTAGTAATTTAAGAGTGAAACCGGTACGTTGAAGGTTTTAGAAAATAAAATAAAAGCGTTTAAAATTTTCAATCTAATACAATAGCCAAACACCCTTTCTCTTTACACGGCTGCACCTGAGTAGACTCCGACACGAGGTAGTAAATTAAAAGAAGCAGTGAAATTTACACTTCAAAAGTGATAGTCGAAGTGTTCGTGGTCCGTATATGAGGTTATTACACCACGAATGCCTTTCTGATACACCCTGCGAAAAATTTTCTTTCCCAGGATGCTATTGACATTTGGTAAATCATACATCATGGCTCCATTTCTCATTAAATGACCACAAAAAGAAAACCGCTCGGGTAAATTCTCAACGTAATAGTTATCTACCTGGCTATCGGTCAAGCGCCCATCGATAGGTTATCTATTCGTGTCTGTAGTAAAATAAAAATCTGAATAGAGAATTGTCATAATATTTATTCAAGGTTGAATTTAATTTTTAATTTAAATAAAAGGATTGCAACGCGTTCCGTTTACATAAGAGCGTGTTCAACATGCGAAGGAAAATTGAAAGCGCGACGAACAAATGTCGGAAAGTACACTTGAAAATTTGGTAGTATATGAAAAAAAAACCGTATCGAACAAAGAAAACATTGTTATAGCGAGGGTGTCCTTTGGGCAGCCATGAAATTTAAATCACGTGCTTTTTTTTTCGGGCTTCGCTGCTATATATTCTCATTGTCGTCGAGTACTTACATTACCGTTTCGCTTTTTTTTCTTTTTTTCTTTTTTTTTTTATTAGCTTTTAGCATAAAAAATCTTTACTTTTTACACGAGTACGTAGGTATCTCTGGAAAATAACTTGACAAATGTTCTCATCGGCAATCGGCTGTACATTTTTAAACGTGCGATAAGATTAATGAAGGCTATCGTGTAGTAAAGAGGAAAATCGACGATAATGAAATTACCGTAGAAGTGAGCATTTTCGTGAAACAGTCCCTCTGCAAGTCCGCATAACATCGCCATCGTAGCCCGACAAATAACTAGATCTATCACTCTTTACAAACAAGCACCTTTATATACGTCTGCCAGCACGAAGCGATTTCATTATTTTAATTTAATTCGTAAATTCGACCCGGACCATGTTGCAAAGAATTTCATCTCATTTGTCACATTATTTTTGTTTTACTAGCTACGTAAATAAATACCAGAAATAAATTGAAAATTTTTAAGTGCCATGTCAACCTTGTTTCATTATGAAAACCACGCTTGTCATTTTTTTATGCGTTAGCCTCAACGATAGAGTAAAATTCCAGTCACCCTTAACTTTTCCTCTCTTTTTTTTATATATATATATATATACCTGTAACAAAAAGAGCTGAAATTCGGCTTTTTTTCATCGACTATAACGCAGGCCCTGTTAAAAAATTATTTTAATTATGTCACAAAAGATAGGTAATTAGAAATACATCGATCGTTTGTGCAGATAATGAGCGACAAAGAAGCAGAAATTTTTCATTATTAGTTAATTATCCTTTTGTTAATGATCGGCACGACGTTAAAACGAGTTTACCGATTCAGAAAATTTTCTATAGCCTAGAGTTGAAGGTTTTTTTTTTTTTTTTATCGTGGAATGTTTTGGTTTCGATAACGAGCCTTGTATAATGTAGTTCTATATCTATGAAACTATACGCGTGAGTAAATGTTATTATTTGTTGTAATCCAAAATGTCATAAATGTGGCTTCTCTATGGTCCTTTCAAACAAGAGGTTATCAGTGTACTGTATATTTTCATTTTAATTTGAATAATAGTCCAACTACAAAATTGATGAGATTTTTCATCGGTAAATAACTCGTTTTCCTATCTTTCTCTTTTCCTCTCTTCATCTTCCGTTTGAAGTGGAACGATTTTTTTTTTCATAGTAATGTATCTAAAAAAAATTCATCAAGGCTAAAAAATTTACTTGTTCGCTTCCTCTTTTTTTTTTTTTTCTGCAGTTTATACTGAATTCATTTTAATTGGAAAGCTTTTTCAATGCTTGGACAAACTACGCCTTTTTATTGCAAAAAAATTTTCAATTCAAAATTTATCGTAGACTGGAGAAATAAAATAATGAAGTAAAAGGAGTATAGCAAATTTGTTGAAAGATTAAATAACAAGAAAGGTGAAAAAAAATTCTCTAGCTCGTCAAAAATAAATGGAAAATTCACCGTGGAGAAGAAAAAACATTGTAATTTTCTTCATCCGAAATTAGAATTTTGATCATTTAAAAAATTCATTGTTAGGTTTATATTTGACGAAGCTGATTTTCTATGGCACATTGTCAATGAAAAGTAGGTAATTACGGATTATCGACCTGTGACAAATGAAGGGGTATTTCAAGGAAATCCGTTTTAGCAGTCTAGAAAACCATTGAGACCATTTTTGGACATTTCAGATATTTTCGTTTAGCCCCCCCCCCCCCTCGGACGTAAAATTATTTGATCAAGCCTGATAATGCTCAAAATTGGTCGCATTTGGAAAATAAGCTTAGACTGGAGACGGATGACCTTGGGTCAAAATTCAGTTATGACTAAATTTGAGAAGAAGGTGGTACTCAGAGTCAAAAATGGTAAAAATTATTGGCCGAATTTTGTGATTGAAATAATTTCAAATTTTCACTTGTTAATTTTTCCCTCCCTGCAGGGAGAAAGATTTTGAAGAAATTTATGCGAATAGACATATTTTTTCTCTAAAAATGTTTATTAAAATTTTAATTTTCATTCCAGTACGTATAAAAACAGACCTTTTCTTGATTAAAATGAATTTTTTCATTTTTTTTCGGTTGAGAGGCTGTTGTATAACCAACTTTTTTTTATCCTGAAATTTTATTCAGAGCTACTTAATGGACTGAGCCAAATTTCAGTTTTTTAGGGAAATCTGAAAATAATTGAGTTAAATTTGCAATATTTACGAAATTATCTCAAAACAATGTTACAAAAATTTCAGCTTCATAACTTAATTTTTCATACATATTTATATCGAGAAAAATCATTTGGGGATAATTTTTTACTATTAGTTCTATTTTGAGGTATTTTTAGAAAATGACATTCTCGTCATTTTTTTTACCGATTTTGTGAAAAATAGTTAAGGAAACCTTTTTGAGATACATCCTCCCCCTCCCTGAAACAAATGTGAGACATTGATTTTAGAACACTAAAGCAATATTTCAATTTTCCACCACCCTCCCTTCACAACTCATTTTCTGCTGATATTTGCAAACCTTCATTTTTCGCGTTTTTTGTAGCGAGTTTCTTTTGGCATTGATGAACTTTTCATCAGCAGACTTTGGTGTAATGAAACAGGTACATTTATTTCAGCCCACTCAAAGTAAATTCTTAAATCTGCTCAATTCACTTTTAGTAGCATTTTTCTTGCATTTCACTTCCCACTATTATGTAAAATAGGAAAAATGTTGAATTGTCTCTTTTTCTCAAAGTGGGGATGGGGGACTGCTCTTCAAAAAGTTGCAATTTTTTGAACGGAAAAATCCGTTATGTTAAAAAATTTGAAAAATTAATTCAAACAGACGTTGTAGAACGTTAAAGATAAACATTTTCGTTTTTCAACTTCTTTTCCAGGTAGTTATGAAACGGAGCTAAGGCGGAATAAAAGTAGTACTCGAAAATCCTTCTGCTAGTCGAGTATAAATTTCAGCGAGCCAAAAATTGACTGAGTCTGATACAGAAGTTTTTGTTATCATGGAATTCGGTTTGGATAACAAATTGAGCTTCTAAAGAAGCTTCAAAGTCCACAAATTTTGGACACTGCTGTCGATTTACGAGATCTAAGATCTGTTTTTCTAGATGACAGAGTGTTCAACTCTTGGGCCGGAAATGGCTCTCAAAATGGGATGTTAAAATTTCAAAATTTTACAAAATACACACGAATCGGTATTGAATTTGGTATATAGATTTTCAAATGTACTGTTTTGAGATTTTGAAACTACTAAAGTTTGTTCCGTCAGTTCAAGATCATTTTATGATTAGTTTGACCCTAACATCTGTAAGTTCTCCCCTTCCAAAAGTAAGGTGAATTTTGCCCAAACTAATACCTACAAACATTTTAAGAAATATTTAAAAATCTTAGAACTTTACTTACTAAAATGTTTACATTTAAAATGAAACGTTTAATCGTTTTAAGAATAAATCGAAACTCAATTTTAGCTACAGCAATATATTACATCACTGATCACTAAATCAACATATACTTAGGAACACGGAGTACTGTAAATTTCAAATTTTTACGACCTTTTCTCTGTTTTCTTTTGTTGTGTAACTGTAAGTATACTATTTTTTATATTGGAACTTTCGATTAAAATAGTACAGTACACATGTTTACGTCTTTTCATTCCATATACAATACATAACGCGTGGGTAATAAATACGTGTGAGCCCAGCTAGTACCTACCTACCTATCTACCTGCGAGGAAAAAGAAAAATATCAACATTCGATGGTAATTTAAAAAGCAAGAAAAAGCTCTTAGCATTGAAGTTTTGGAAAGAATATATGACTATACTCGTATTTGGCAACATACATATAAGTATAAACCCTCGCTCAATGTTTAGATCCCTATTTAACAAGTTTGGAAAAAAAATTTTTATATCCTCGCATACACCGTACCTACCATCTATGCATGTATATCGGAGACAACACGCGTATAAATGTGTAAGTACGAAACACACGTTTGTACGTACACATACATCTAGGTACATGAAGGGTTTGGGGATTCGATGTAGAAATGAAATATAGCCGACTATAATGAATACAACTGTACAGGAAACTGTTGAAAGGTCTCAAATATATGAATGATTGCGTAATAAATTTCGTTCACTCGAGGAGTATGCCTATTACCTATATATGTGGCGAAGTTAAGGGGCAGGTATGTAGTAGAAAAAAGTTACGCTCGTATATGTGTTCCACCTAATACCTACCTATCTACTTTCGTTTACCTATCATAAAAATATATGTATATGTTTGCAGGTAATCACGTACCCGTATGGGTACTTATGACCGAGCCAAACTGTCGTACTATAGTTTGTCACAATCTAGCCTTTTTCACAATTCGTCTGCGAAAATGGATTCGTCTCTTTGTTAATATTTTTTCCATATAAATGAGAATTAATTAAGTTTCTCTTAGCGCGTGAACTTTCTTATGATTTATACCACGCTTTTACCATGTTTATAAGTATTAAGCAACGTTGAGCTGAGAGAATCCACCAAGTTTTGCAACAAAACGCAAATTACATCTGAAACGTCCAGTTGCTATAATTTATTAGAGGCAATTTATGAAACAATACGCCTGAAAACTTAACAAGTTAAAACTTGTTGCCAAACATTTCCTTACATATAGTTTTCTTTGTATATTGCTAAGGCGAGACGTAGCGTGTGCGTTTTCAAATACCTACCTGATATTTTTCTACGCATGATATAACTTATCTTAAAGAGAAGACAAGTTAACGTTCAATGAATCAATGCCTCCTTTCTTTAAGCCAAATAACTTACACCGGACTAAACAATTTCGTAATTAAGAAGCTTTTTTTCTTGGTGACATTTATAGGCCGATGGAACCACAAAGGATTCAATTCTGTTGACAATTCGAACGAATCGTAATACTTATTTGACATTGATTGAACGAGCAGCAGTTACCTAGATGGTTTGTTTCCCCGTACATTGTCCACTTCTAATAAGTGAACCGAACGAGGAATGGAGGAGATGTGAATTGAATTTAAATTCGATTTTGAAGTAAAAAAAAAAAAAAAAAAATACTAATCTACACATATAGCGAACCTACTACCTCACTCCGAGTATTTTCTTTTCAATCATCACCAAAAAGCATGTGGACCAATTGAAATCCTAGTTCGTATTCTAATCCAAAACACTCTCGTTGTAAGCTAGCATAACGTAGCTAAGTTGGAAAGTGAAAATTTTTTCAACCTCGTGTGAGCACTATTGTTGCGTTAACTTGACGATTTCATTTACTTAAGAGAATTTTTTTTCGTACAAAAATACGCACTTGATAAAAGTAGAAAAGTAATTGCTTGGTAGTTCACACTATTGAAAAAAGCGAATGCTCGCAGCTATTCTTATCATTTTTATAACGCGTCAGCACTGCGTGATTTAGTAAACGAACCGTTGAACCGAAGTGAATGTAAGGTATTGAAAAGACGGTTAAAGCACCCTACATACGTACACCGAACCTTAAACAGAAATGTTTAGAACGTTAAAAGACATTTCGTACATTGAGGTAAACATTTATTATTGACTATAATTGATAACCTTTTAACGACTAAAGGGTTTTTTATACTTCCACTTTCCGATACACACTCTGTATAGTATACAAGCTACGTGCTGCTGTCATATAAGATTAAAAAAATAAACTAAACTACGCCCTCAAAACCCTGATGGCACCTTTAAAGGAAAAAAAACAATCTCGATTATGTCGTAATTCATGAAAATAAACCAAGAGATTCCTTTGCAATGTAAACTTTTACGATATGCCCTCTTATAAGATCAGCATCATTGGAACGTCTGTTTTAAAACAGATTTATTCTGTATTGTGTTGTTTTTTGGAACAAATACCGTACATTTTTTATACCATATAGCTTTACTGTTTCCTACCACACACGTATGGTTTTACTCATCGCTATTTGAACTATTTTTACATCCAATTTAGAGTTTATTTTTTTTTCATTGGAGTCTCTTTTTGATTGTTGTTTATTAACTCGAAGATTGAGATAGACTTTATTTGGTTGTTACACTAATCATGCCCTATAATTGATCTGGATTCCTGAAGTATGATTTTATGTAGATCGAGTAGATTCACAGAATAATGTCTTGGAGGAAGACAGTATTTTAAGTGTAATAATTAATTTTTTGTTAGTAGATTTCCACAAATATTCCTCAGCAATATTCAACTTGAAATCAAAAATCAACCATTTCTCCTCTCTTCACTTTGTTTTCACTTTTACTTTTATTTTTTTCATGACAAAAACATTTTGCAGATAACTTGCAACTACCATCAAATAATACCATTTCACCCAACACTAAACTTATCAGAGAGTTCTCATCATAAATTTATGAACGTTAGGTGATTGATTTTTATTGAAATTTCAACTTTGTATCTGATATAATCCAACTACAAATTATCTAATGAACCCAAGACATATAATCTTAAGCCTGTGAGCATTTCAGCTCCTTCTGCTCCAGCATAAATCCAAATTTAATCTGTGATGTTTTTTAACATCCAGAATTTTGAAAAATTGCTTAGCAATTTTTTTTAGTAACGCTCAACTTTTTCATCAAACATAATCCAACTGTTAATGGTGTGGATTTGCCAACACTTGATCATTTGTAGTTGGTGGTCAACAGTGGACCGTGAAGAGTTGACCATCAATAGTGGATCACCAACTTCTGCACCATCAAGATTTAGACTGTCAATTCCTGATGGTACAGATTTATCAACAGTTGATAGCCAACTGTGAACTGTCCGAAAATGGACCATCAAGAACCGCACTGCCAATGATTGGCCATCAATATTGGAATTTCATCTGAAGTCATGAAAATTTTTAAAAAGTCTGTGATTTATTTTTAACATTAAAAATTTTGAAAATTGCTTGGCATTTTTTTCATAACATTCAATTTGTTGGGCATAATCCAACTGTTGACCATTTTGATGTTAATAGTCCAGATCCCCAGAACAGTTGACCATCAATGTCAAGGCCACCATCATCCAGGCCATCAAAATCTGAATAATTCGGATTTTGACCGTCCAGGTTTTGAGGGGTCGTAGGTTTGAACCCCACTATGGACAAAACATACGTGTAATGCATTGCGTGCATTTAACAACTATTACTCACTTACATTCCGAGCGTATACCAGTTACAACGGAGATAATTAAACAGCACGCCCTCTATTATCAGAATCATAAAGCTTGTAACTGGTTTGAGTGCCAACTCGTGACTCACTGCTGAAATCAGGGTTGTAAAAAACCGGCTAGCGATGCGGTAAATTACCTGTAGATAGCGTGAAACACAACTCGAAACTACTACGCGAAAGCTTAATGAAAAAAAAAGACCTTCCTAAAAACCATCCCGATTTTATAGGCGTAGAGAACACGTTTGTGTTGGCCTTATCCACTTGAGTATATCAAAGGATGGCAGATGGGCGACTTCAGGCAACTTAAGCCCTATTTGAGATTTTGATGATGTACTGTTGATGGCCATCTGTAGAATGCGCTATTAAACATTTTTCAGTGTTAAAAAGAGCTGTCTGTCGGATATATCTTGTCATTTTTGGCTGGTAGTAAATCTCACGTGTAAGCTTCCAAAAAAAAGGAAATGACCTGATTGGAAAAAAATACTTATTACTAATCATTAATTCGTATTCATTAGGTGTCTCTTACGAGAGTGGCCACAATGGACTTGCACGAGTCTTTCAGCGGTACTCAGATTACCCTCTTGGCGTGCAGAAGTTTAAACTGTTGTGTGTGTGTTTGTGTTGAGAGCGAATTAAGAGATATTGTTCGGTACAGTAATATAAATCCGATGGAGGAAGAAGGAAACTGGCTCCCCTAGATCTGTTTCAGCTGTCTCTTGTGGCAGGTAGAGAGTAGCATAAGCAAATTCTACCCTCCATTCTATTCTCTTTGGGAAGGCCTCTGGTGAAAAAGGGAGAGTAAAATTTCCAACCAGGTGGTCTGACATCATCAAAGCAAAAATGGGCTCTGTGGTAAGAGCTGTTTCACAGGGACAGAACCGTGACGGATGGAACATTTTTCTAGGTGCAATAAGGTTATAAATGATGAAGACCTACCGATGATGATGAACCAGCAATAGTAGATTTAAAATTGATGAAAACCAGATTTTTTAAAGAGCAGTTTTTCAAATTTTCACTTCTCCTAAACACTGTTCAACTTGTTGGACACGCTGAGAGTTGAAATCTTATGGTACAATTCTCCTCTCTTGAATCAATATTTTTCAATATCCTGATACAAACTTTAAAAATTCAACAAATTTACTGTCAAAATAAGTCCTCATTTCTACTTCAATTTGATGATGATATAGGTGAGAAACCCGCTCAAAAATCTACTATTTAGAAATTGTAAGAGGGTTGTATTGAAACTGAAAAACCTAAACTACCAAAATCAACATCTAGGGATCCTTATTAAATATACATGTCAAAATGCAGTCTACTGTCTAAAATTTGGAGGTAGGAACGAACTTAGAAAACAACAAAATCTGCTCAAAAATCTATTATTTATGGTCAGTAAGAGAATGCAATGAGCCTGAAAATTTCAATGGGTCCATTATAAAATTTTTATTCGATCATACCAGCACCGTAAAGCTTTTCAACCGATAGGTTAAGCAAATGGACGGCTTGTTATTGATTACAAATTCACAAAGGCTACTGCAGCCTAATTTAATCGGGCAATTTACTTTGTAATCCGGAGAGTAATAGTGCATCGAGAATCCTATACTGTACCTACCAATAGCGTCTCACACAGCATTACAATAAATGTTATTTTCGCAAAAGACGGAAGTTTCAATAACCTCAAAAACTTATATAATATGTAGTTGCGTGTTTCTCGAAAAACAGATTTACCACAATACGCGCGTATAATCTCGGCGCTGTTTATTTTTCAAGCCGCAACAATGGTTGCAAACCATTTTTCATGTACCACAGTTAATATCACGTTGTCAATTGAATACATACCTACTACGTAGTTGTATGACAATTTTCCGCAGTAGGAGTACTTTCAAGGTCAAGATAAGGAAAAAAATTGAATGACATATTTGATAGTGGAATACGAAAACCAACGTGATAACGTTACGAAATTTCATCCAGCCATCATTTGCAGGTAGTTTTCGTTGCCATATTTTTCCTTCGACGTAGGTACTCGTATTCGCTTGTTTAAGGAAAATTTTCCCCTATAACGTAGCCACCACAATTAGATGATATTTCTGTACGAGCACATGTTTGCGATATATATATCTGGTAAATAACTCTTTTAACAAAGATCCTTTTACGATAAGATTTTAATGGAGCGAATGGTATACCTAGACCTACTAAGCGATGAAAAATGTCCTATAAATTTTATTCTAGTAACGTAGGCTACGCATTTCAAAAATGAGTTAGTAACTTGGCTAAGTGCATTACTATCCGTCTCGTAGAATTTTCCAAACCAGTAATATTTTTATGGGTAGTTTTTCTGTACCCACCTGCGAGTGAAGTGGAAACAAAGCCAGCTACACTCACTTTTGTGTCAACGATCAAATGTAAAGATCAATTGTTTTATGCACACGTAAATACCTGTTCTTATTTTAGCATCGAGGAAAAAAATTCAATTCAACTGTTTAAATTCTTTTTATTTAATTTCCCTTAAAACAGATCGCCAATTTGTGACACCAATTATTTTTTTATGGAGCATAGAAGGTAAAATTTTGAAACAGAAATTACAATCGGCGAATAGTCATTGCAATAAATGAAACAACTTTGAAAACCACTAGAAACCTAATTTGATTCAGCCAGAAACAGTTATCGAACCTTGACTCCTAATTTCGCTATAATTATCTTCAGGTCATATAAGCCTTTCTTCATGTTTACTGAACTAACATAAATGGTCTAATCTATAAAGTAAAGGGGTAGGTATAATAAATAGGTCTTTGCGATGGAATTTTCGCTTAATGTAAGCAGTGAATAGATAAGAAAGGGCAGCTCGTGTATGTTTTAGATTTTTTGTTCGATAAATCTTACGATAGAAATTTTTTAAACTGTATGACATTAGGGATGGCGATATTTTATCAAAATATCGATATTTGGTATCAAAAATGTGGAAATGAGAGATATAAATACTAAAAATATCGGAAGGGAAGAATATCGACGCCACTGATATCGATATATGATATTTGGAAAACGTTGCTTCAGGTGTATATCAAATATTGTTATTCCACAGTACTTGATTGAGAAGCAATAACAAATGCAGTATAATTTTTAGAATAATTTAAGTTCTACAAGTTTTGTTTAAAAAGCTAAAAAATTTTAAAAACGACCTCAGATTTTCAGAAAAAAATTGAGGTTCAAGTGATGTTATATTTTCAAGTGATAAAAAATTTAAAAAGTCTTAAATTAAAAATTTCATTTTTACAACTCAAAATTTAAAAAAAAATTTAATTTCATTATATAACAAAAATACGTGACATATTCGGATTACAAATCATGAGAATGGAAACAAAGCATTGCTTCGCAATACTTTTTTCCTAAACAGCATTGTGGGTAAGTAGGGTTCAATGGTGCTAAAAAGTCGAAATACCCAAAAAGCACCTCTAGGATCCCTACTGAATGTACATACCTAATTTCAAGTTCCTAGCTCAATTTGGAGGGAAGTTATGCAAGGAACAAATTCAAAAAATAAAAAACGACCAAAAAACCATTTTTTTGGAACTGTGAGGGGTTGAAAAGGGGCTAAAAAGTTGGAACCCTCAAAAGGCACATCTAGAGCCCCAGCTGAATGTGCATACCAAATTTCAACTTTCTAGCTCAATTTGGTGGGGAGACAGAGGACGGAGAGTTCTTTTCAGGATTAAAAAGAGGGAAGCTCCCATCTCCCCTCCTGACTGATTTAGGAGGTTGATTTTTGGATATGATATACAATGTTTGGTTTTCTATCAAATGGCTCAAAAAGGATCAATTTTTGCATTTTTGATACCTCAACACCACTCCCCCAAATTAGGGCATAGCTGAATTTCGAACGAAGTTCATCCCCACTCACATATATCTAACCCACTACCAAACTAAGCTGATTGACCGAATTGTTGCGATTTTGGTCGGTATCGAGCGGATTAAATTATTTTAATGGTCGAGGGGGAAAAAATAAAAAATAAATAAAAACAGATACCGACATCTCTAAAAATCACCTTAATGGTCTTCCAGTCCCCCGAAACGGATTGTGTTGAAATCTCCCCTCCCCCATCCGCCGTTGGTCGATATACTGTAATGGCCTGGTTTTCATAGACAATATGACCGTAGAAAATCAGGCTAAAAAACGTAAAAAATTATCGAACTTCGATATTCAGTAAAAAATATTTATGCCTCGGAACATCGAAAGAAAAAATTTCAATACGATATTTGCTCGATAGTATCGGTATCGCCATCAGTATATGACATAGTAAGTCAGACTAAAAATCTTTATTATAATTAGGTATACAGATTATTATACTTATCTATTTACACATAGATTAAATTTTTCATTTGATTTTTTTTTCAATCCAAAATGTATCAAGTACCTTCTGTCTATCTCGGTATGTAGATAGGTATTTTAAAATAGGTATTTTTAATTTTATACTTGAACGATTTTTTGAAATCATTGTCGTCGGATTTATTTCATTCAAGATAATATACTTACGATAGTTTCATCTTTTTCGTCGAAAACTTTTCAAAATAAGCTATATAAATTTACAATCGCAATATGATGATTCAACCTATCTGAATTATTACAGCTATCTACAAAGAAGGCCTATACGTGCGTATTGTATAACGTCGAACAAAAAAGAAAATTGTAATATTCGAACATTTGAAAATTTGTTCGAGTAAGTACTACGTAGGCTATAGATATATATTTGCCGAATTTCCCAATTCGAAGCTACCTACTTACACGTTAAAAGCATCGTATTTTTCATCGAGAACTTTACATGGCAGGCAGATTGGTCTGTAAGCGGTGTGTGAGTTTTAAATTCATTTTTAACCCCACATATTTGAGCAACTCTTTTTACTATTAACTTTTACCAAACGTATGGTACTATTATTTATCTTCATTTATAACGCAACTGTACTGGTTAAAACTTTCATTTAGACTGCAGTCATTTTTCACGAAATGAATTTTTTCTCTACATTTTTTGACGTTTTTATAAAAATGATATTTACCTTTTTATAATTTCCTCATCTAACACTTAAAGATGGCTCGTGGCTCATGATAAACTGTTCTCGTGCTGTCGGAACTCTCCACGTACCTACTACCTACCATGTACGTATTTTATATGTGAAAAGGAACTTGTAAAACTAACATTTGAAAATGAACAGTGTGAACATTACCCTAGGTTGAAGCCTTTACCTTTTACGTACTCGTATTATTGTTGCATGTTCGTTGTTGTAAGTAGTATTTAGTGATGGTTTTAATGATCGTATTTTTAGTATGTATTTAGCAGCCGTTTTATTTTCTCTCTTTTTCTCGAAACGTTTGTAAAATTACATCTTCATCTGTCCTATATTTTGATGTCATTTGGTCGAATTTGAAATGTAAGTACGGTATCGGGTGTTCTGCGTGCTACGAACAAATAACGGTGCTACTACCATGTCTTCAATTTTTAAAGAAAATTATACTGATTGCGGTTTTGTATTAGTACACTAGGGAATTTACGGTGCTTTCTACGTTTCGCAGTTGGTTAAATATTAAATGAATAAACCTCTCTAGTTTATATCGGTTCTTCGATTAGCTAGTCGATTGATTTAATTGAAATGAGAGAAAGCAACACGGGGGTGCAGAGTATTCCGAAATGTATACATTGTGTGTTATCGTTGGTTTTTGTATGTTTTAAAGCTCGTGAATAAAGTGATATATGTCGTAAAATTTTCCTTTCATGTGTTCGTGTAATTGAATTTAATTGGTTCGAGCACGAATTTAACGCCGCTTAATCTACAAAAAAAAAAGTTATAACGAAATCAAGAGCAGGGCTACTTTAATTGTAAGCCTATAATGCGTGTGAGGATTTTTGAAGAATTTAAAGTCTGGCCATTTTATTTTTCATTTCCAGTCGTTTAAAGTGGAAATAACTCCAGAATGAGAAGGATAAAATTGATTTTTAAACCGAAAGTAAGATTTAACAGTTTATTTACGCATATTTCCCTACATATAAAAGTTTAGCACTGTTGGTCAATTCAGGACTCTTTTAGACTCTCGAAGTAAGTCTTTTTCCGAAAAAAAAAAACATAGTTTTTAGCATAAAATAACTGTATTTACCAGTAGTTGATCACTTGAGTAAACATTCGGTGAAATTAAGACCCTCACGTGAGTTAGGTTTACAAAATTGGTAGGTACCTACCTATTAAAATACAATTTGCAATATTGTAAAAACCAGTAGATATTTGTCCGTTTGTTTTTCTATTCTTATGATGCATAAAATGTGATTCAAAAAGATACGTGCAAAAATGTCGCAATTTTCTTACGACTCTTATGATTTAATTAACGTACGTGAATATAGAGAGGGATCTTCGGAAATTCGTTTCATGTGTATAAGATTGAATTTAGGCATGTAAAAGTTGTCATAAAACCATTGATTATCTACTGGACCAAACATATGACCCTGTTCCAATTATTGATCAGTGATTAGTTACTAGTTTTCAACAATGAATTTTGCAGTTCCAAAAATTGATCATTATCATAGTCTCTCTAGTTTTATTATGTGCAATGGTCAGAAATACAATAAGCTTTCTTGATAATTATTCTGGTTCATCTTCATCAGTAGATCTCAGTCACCTATGACTGTATTGCACCTGAAGGAGCGCGCCATCTATTACGATCCCGGGCCTGTGAAGCAGCTCTTACCACAGAGCCCATTCGCGCTTTGATGATGTCAGACCACCTAGTCAGAGATCTTCTGCTCTCTCTTTCACCGGAAGCCTTACCAAAAAGAATGCCTTTTTCGAGATTTCCGACTTCTCTCCTGGTCACATGTCCTAAATACCCTTGAATGCGTTTCTCTCATGAAACACTTAGCTTGACTGACTCCTATATTTCATTGACGATTGAAATATTGGTTCGTCACGCTGTCCAGAGTATCCTCAGCATCCTCCGTCAGACCCACATCTCAAAGGCATCGATTCTTCTTTTATCATCTGCCTTCAACGTCTATATTTCCGCGACATATAGGAAAACAGAGAAAACAAGTGAATGTATAAATCTCTTCCTTGTCATTCTGGAGATCTTATTATTACATGTGACGTTACGTAGTCTGGTCATAGCTGATTTGCTCAGAGCGATTCGGCGCCGTATTTCTCCCAACGAGCCTCCATCTGCTTCCATAATGGAGACTGAATATACAAAAGCGTTGACCATTTCTTATTCGCTCAGAGCTGTAGAATCTGGACCACAAAACTGATTTTGTTGATACCCTTCTCCCTCTGAATCACCATAAGTCGATGGACCTTTCACAGTCTGATTTTATTTGACATTGCAACATTACAAAATCAGGTTAAAAATCGAGTCAAAAATTGACATATTTTGATATCGCTGATAACAAATAGAAACAGTTGGAAAAAAATTTAAACAGAGGGATTCATAAATTCTGCTTTTACCTACGTGGCTCTGAAGTTTTTTTGTTGATGCTGTTTCTAGATCATATACCTGATTAAATTTTTTAAACAGTTTATTCTTATCTTATTTGGTTTTTTCAATTTCTAAGATTTGAAGTGAGCTGATTTGTCATTGATTTTTCAAACTTTTTCTTCAGGGTCAATTTTCTATTCAAAATTGGCCATTAAATAGAAAATTCTATGTAGATTTTAAGTTTGCGATTATATTAATCCTCTAGATATAAAACAAAAATTCAGTTTTGTAGGATTCCCCTTCCCTGAGATAATTTCCCATTGAGGTAGATATATGTATGATAAAAGTTTCATAATTTACATGCATCCAAAAATTTTCAAACTCTTCAGAATCTTAAGATTTCAGTCACTTCTATATAAATAGAAAATCTATTGAGTAGCCTGGTATCTTGAGCTATTTTTAATGAATAAAACGAGTTTTACAAATTTTTAGTCTTTTCTTTGTTACATGGATGAAGTTTAACGTTATCTGAAACAATTCTCATGATGTTGCGAAAATTTTTTCGAAAATTTCCAGCCATTTAAATGATACTGAGCGCAAATGCGAAATAAAATTTCAACGTCTGAGAAGTTGAGCCCATTGTACCTACCTGTGCTAAAATTTACCTATACAGTTATATTTACTTTAAGAAAAATTCGATTTATAGCTCGAAAGTATGCAAATCATCCCCATTACCTATATTTAAGCGTATACATGTACATGCCTATTTCCACACCTTATTTGAAATACCTTTTCATTTTTATCTGGAATAAAATTTAATCAAGTCTTGAAAACTCATCATCTTATATCTACCATGCAACTCTATACACGATTACATTTCTACGTGAGGGAATCTTTTCTTTCAAACATTTGCTCATGATATGATATTATAAACATCCCTACGATGCGATGGTGGTTTATTCAACGCCGATCTTATTTTTCTTCAGGCGTACTGTACAGAACGTAGGCTAGGTACCAGCGTATACAGATGAGCGTTGAAATACTGGATACCAAAAGAACACGATTTAAACTTCATGGGCGGTACTCTGTCTCGGCTGGGCTCATCGTTACGTTAAATTTTGTAAATATTGTTTAACTAGCGAGTTATTTATGTACTCTCATCTTGCTAATTCGTTGAAATTCTAAGAACCATACGTCTATGCTACTGAACTGTAGTATGCTGTACCGTACGGCTGAAAAGAAAATAGCATACAGCTCGTTTCTCTTGCACAGGAACTTTTATTAGCAGTGTAGCCCGTTTGGCGTAAAAACGACGCCTTTTAATATTTACTATTGTCACGACTGAAAGCTTGGCAAGTTCAGTTTGAAAATGAAATCTTTGAATCTTAATTTGCAAGTCTGTATGTAGAAGTAGATATAAGTACGTTCGTCTACGTATACTTGGTAGGAGAACAAGCATCTAATATAATAAACTTCGTGCCATAGTATATGTGCCCAAGATGTAATCGTTAAATAAGAGAACATACTTGCATACATATACACGAACACGTATACATATCCATGTAAATAATTGCTAGTTTTACTTATTATGTACATCTACTGTGGTACATATTACATAATATGGCATGAAAAACAATTGAAAATTCTATACTATTCGGCTTTAAAGCCTGCAGCAATGTATTCCATTACATATTCGTCATCGTATAATACATACATCACTATGTATGTACATTAGACTGGATTGAGGAAAAAACATACATAGGATATAAACCAAACTCACGCGTAGGCAGATCTAAGGGGGGGCCAAGTGGGCCAGGCCCCGTTAAAATTTCCTTAGTACCAACCGACAATTTCGAATTTGTAAATCCCACAAGTCACAATCACGTTATTTATACCTTCAAACACGACTAAATTTTGATTCTTGTCAAGTCATTGATACAGAATATGGAATGGTGTAGAATTAGTGAACATTTTTTTGAAGAATTTTACAAAGAAGCAACTAATACGTGCAATGAGAATAATATCAAAATTATTTAAGAATGTGAAAAACCGGAAAAACAAGTTTAAAAATTTTCAAAAAAAATTTAAACAGTTCGTAGTTATGTCTCGTTTGGAATCTGGTGATGTGAATCCAAAAGCTAATTTGGGAATAAAAATTTAGTATTCTACATTGCATGTTGTAATTACAGAGTTGAAATATTGTTTTTATGGAAATGAGCCTTTATTACGCAGTATTGAATGTTTTTCTCCTTCAAGCAAGAATTCTTTAAATTATGATTGCTTAGTACCATTTGCAGAATACTATATTTCTGATTAATTATACTCTAACGGGAAAAATATTGTTATTAAAAATACCTGTTTCATAATTTTTTAGAAACATATAAAAATGCATTTATGATAAAATACAACCTTTGTGTTATTAGTGTAACCATACCCATATTTGTGCCATCATGGCGTAGTGGTTAAACCATGGCTCACTAAACTTGAGGTCATAGGTTCGAATCCCAAAGCATCGCCAGTTACAACAGACATAATTAGATAGCACACCGTCCATTATCGGAATCAAAAAATTTGTAACTGGTTTGAACGCTTTACTCGTGGCGCACTGTTGAACTCAGGCTTGTAAAAACCTGGCTAGCGATGTGGTGAGTTACCTGTAGATAGCGTAAAAAGCAGCGAGAACAGACCTCAGACGGCAAAACGGTTGATTTCAGGCGACTTGAGACCTATTTGATTTGATTTGACTCATATCTACACTAGTGCAAGACTTATCAAAAGCTACTTGCAAAGTACAATGACAGACAAGCGATTGAACAACTATAATGCACTTTATATTGAAAATTTTGCATTTTGAGGTCCTTTTTAACCCTCTCAAATTTCACCCCCCCCCCCACTACCAAATCAATCTTCTATCAACCTGGCCCTTTGTGCCCTTGAAAAAAAAAGCCAGATCCACCTATGTGGTTGACTTGGAGTTGAAAACACACCATACCAAATTTTGAGTAATTTTTGAAAAAACGGCTTTTGTCATCCCCCTCCCTCAAAGTGATCTAGGACCTCCGTTACAGAGCTGAAAAAAAGTTATTTCAGTTTCTGTGTCTCGCTGTACCATTCATGCCTTAATCCGATACAGTGGCATAGCTAGGAATTTTCTACTTAGGCAACTCTTTCCACACTATGCCTTTGACTCATATGAACATAACCACCCACTTTCCTGCTCACCCTGGAAAATTTTGTTAACAGTAAACAAGACATGAGAACAAAATGAGGATAGGTAGTGCCTGAGTGAATTGTGAACAAAAAATTTTAGAAATTTCAAATTAGGGTTGAAAGAACTTCTTAGAACAGATCAGGAAAATTTCAACTAAGCGGCTACAAATCTAGCCTCAGTAGCAGTGTGAATGGAGAATAATGGTGCCCGGGCGAAATAAAGGTGAAAATATTTTAATTTGACAATTATTTTCACTACTTAACTCACTGAATTTGAGAAAATTTTGGCTCAAAGTGATGAAAAATGTGTCTAAGTATCCTTTGAGTGCACTATCAAGGCGCATGACTACGAAAGACTAGGGTTGAGAGGTAGAACAGCAAACACGAGAACAACAGTCTTGGTATTTATTTGGTTAATTCTACCATCCTAATAAATAAAACTAATTTATATTGCAGTATTTATAGAAAACGAGAAAAAAAAGGATAACCAATCAGGGTTAATTTAAGGATAGTTAAGGTTGTTTTGTGAAAGAATTGTGTATTCAAATGGGAATTTAGAAAACGGCGTTTTATATTGTACATCTTAATTTTATGCATAAAACTATATTCACGTTATACGCATTTTGAACAATTTAAATTGGAATTATTTTTTCTAAACTAAACAAATTTTTAGACTCATTATTGAGGTGAAATAGCTCCACGTCCCCGCCTGCTTCGAGATAGGATCACTAAATTTTATATGGTGGGGTTTCAACATTCATTCACTTTCTTGGAGTAGGACTGTGCTTGAAGTGAAGTTTGCCATTGGGAATCTTACTCCTCCCAAATAGAGGCTGCACCCTTGAAAGCTTCATATCACTTGTTGAGGAGTTAACTAATACAACTCAACCACTTCATTCAGTTTTTAACCATTTACACATAGGCAGAGTGTGGTGGTTTGGTCTGAGGGAGATGGTGGAGCTAAGTCCCTAGCGTGGAAAATGAAAACGTTTAGAAAAGAATGTTTATATTTCAGGAAGCTAAAGTTGTTTTCCTTTTGGAAGAGGGGGGGTTGGAAGCTTAATTATTTTTTTAAATATAATTTTAAATGAAAAAAAATGTGTTTTTCTTGAAGTTTTAGCATCAATCTTGTGGATTTTACAAGGGAAAAACAAGATTTATAACAAAAACATTTCTAAATTCTACTAAAATGTCAATAATTGCATCAGTTTTCAAGACGTTCTAAACATTTTTTTTCAAAATTTAAACAGATTTCATAACATTTCTAGCCATTTAAACGAAATTCAGCATGCGCAAAAAAATTTTCTGGTGGGGAGAGGGCTAATGTAACATCTGTAGGGGCTTATCCTTCCCGCCGACTCTTAAATCCACCTATGCATTTACAAAATTTATGTAATTTGCTTATCTTCACTTATTCATTATTTCATATTGGATGGTATTTTAGAGGGAGTTGGCTTAGTTTTATGGCTTTCAAATTTCGCTGGGCAATATCAGATAACTGGGACTAGATTTTGGTTTAAGAGTTATTTTTCTAGCTCTTTATGTGGCATAGATATTAAGCAGTGGAACTTATTTATTGCTTCGCCTTTGTGCATAGATGGGAAATAATAAAAACATCATGGTAATGAGAGTAGTGTACACTAATCAATGCCGGGTTCATTGAGCGAGTTGACCAGCAAAGAGCAGCGTTAATATGCAGCGGATCGACGTTAAACGCGAGTTGAAAGGGTTTAGGGACTTTATAATGTGTATGCTAATCGAGGCTAATACAAATACGTGAGGAGCACGTTAAATTTTAGTATTCTAGTAAGAAATGTCATTTTTTCGAATGCACAAAATTCATCTTGAATTTAAGCGGACAAAGTTGAATTTAAAATTATACACGTCAAAGGTACCGGTGATATAATACACATAAAACTATCTATAAGAAAATATAACAAAAATGGGACACTAGAATAGAGTATAGGATGACGAGTTCATACAGAAGAGTGTAGAATTTTACGATGAATTTAACCCTCGATATGGGCTGTACCTATCTCTACAGGTACGTATACATACGACATCGACATCTCAATATTTTTAAAATGTTATCACGCACTCGAGAAAAGTTCTTCTTGCACAGAAAAGGTTTGGAAAAAATTTTTTTGCACGTTGTCGATGCTAAAGGCCTACGTATTCGATAAGTGTATATGTGAAATTGATGCGTAAGTATATACCTAGATCCACGTGAACTATGTACACGTGAATTAGTTATAACCGAATGAAGCGGACTATCGTCATCTGTTAAGAGATAGAACATGGAATTCATTGAAACAGATCGTCAAACGTGCTACTTCGTGATGCGTAAACTTTCAAATTAATCTTCCTTCAATTGACAAAGAAAGCGAGCAGATGCACACGCGGAAACACGCGATTTATTCACTTAACGTGTGTAGTCTGTTTTATACTCTCGTACATGTACTACATGTACACCTACAATTGACATACCAATACCTACCTATAGCGGTATATGTGTACTTATATACTTACAATATACATACGCGTAATACCTACGTAGACGTACGGTACCTAAACCAGAAAAGTAAAACAGAATTCGTGAATATATTATTTTAATGCATTCATTCGTATTGTAAAGACATATTAACGTCGTTTTGTATGCGCCTTGTAATACCTTCTGTTTGGTGTGTTTTCACTATAACGATAGATTCCTTTTTTCTCTCTCTTTTTCTTACAAGAGATATACCCACACTTAGACTACATACACACACACACGCGCGCGTATACGTGTAATACCTTCATTTTTTTTTTACACATACAACTTGATTGCGTTATACGGATTAGAACAGATGTTTTAAGCTCTTAAACGGCGGCGTAATTTATCTAGAGATTGACTCGTTAACAAAAGGTACATAAGCGTATAAAAAGGGTTACAAAAGTGCTCGTTGCGTAAGCTCGCGATAAGTTTTTGAATTGTCCCCCAGAGGATTGAGAATTTTAAAGATAAATCAAACAAATATTAGGAAATAATATCGCGCTTGCTTAATTGTCGAGTACTTCGAATAACTGAAATTAATCAGTCAGTTTACGAGTATTTCCGCCCTTTAACCTGTGTTTACAAGTCCGTCGTGTAATAGAAGGATGTTGTGTAATTTCACCATGTATATTGTAGTTTATTGTATGTACGTTTTCTTTGTTGTGTAGTCTTCATAGTTGGTATTATAAGGGTGGTTTGAAGAGTATTTTTTTATTTTTTTTTTTCAAAAGTCTATGAAATTGGTTTGTTTATTTTTACATTTGTGGGTAATTTTTTGTTAACTTATAATGAATGCGTTGGAACTTCATACAAGAGTCTGGATCCGGCTCCGTGTGGTCAAGTATTTCATTCTGTTTGGCTAAGGCTCCAGTTCAAAATTTGATATTATATCATCTGTTTGCATGTAAAAAATAAGATATCGAAGGAATTTTATAGATACTTGAAGCGAAAAAATCATTTCAAAATGATTGGGAAAATGTTTAAGGTGGGACTTTGCATTGCAAAGGTAGCATACCCGATCTCTAAGGTAGTATTTTTTAGATAACATTTTTCTATTTTTTTCTTGTTTGTAGGTAATGAAAAAAAACTAAGCAATGAAATAATAAAACATTTGAAAAGAAGCTCAATCGGAATTTTTGCCGTTTTTGAGATATTTCTGTCGTATCAGTTCCATTGGAAGTTTCTACAGGATTTCTCGAAGACGACTGAACAGAATTCGATGAATTTTGGATTTGTTGTAGAAAACAGTACCCTCGATACGTGTAACGAGCCATTTTTTGGATTTTTTTCACCCAGCGAGAATATTATCATGCTAAACGAAAGCACTTTTTCCAAGTTTCTATTTAAAAAAGCGCTCTATACAAGTAACCGGAGTACTGTTTATTACAACATGAGCGTCTTTTCAAATGGATTCAACTATTCCATTACTTCAAATTAACATTATTTTTTGAAATACGTACAATTATTTTTCATTTGTGACCTTAAAACGAGAAAATTACGTAAAATTCATTTCTTTTGAAAACTCTGCCTTTGACAAAAAAAAAGTATGCAATTAAAAAAAAACGCGAAACTCGAAGTTTCACCTTAAAGCAGAAAAACAATCTGCGATCGAGCCATTACAGTGTATGGCGTTTGTGGTCTGTCTATGAATAAGACCACAAATTCCACTGGAGTCGGCCTGATATTACTGTTTTGAAAAAAAATTACATAACTCTTTCGGAACCGTAGCGAAGGCGGGTATTTGAGGAGACCCCGTCCAAATGAAAAAGCTACAGTTATTCGGAAAGTTTTGGAGAAATTAAAAATTTGGTGTTTGGTAAGGCAGCTTTATTCGCGGTTTGATTTCACTACATGAACCACTTGTATTTTTGGGCAATGTGTCTTATTGCCAGTTTGTGTTTTAAATACCAATTTGTGTCATGTATATTTTCAATATATAACGTAATTTCACGCTGTAAAGGTGTTTTATTCATGGTCCTGGACGTGGGACTCAGTGTTTAAACCTTTATATTCATAGATTGATAGAGAATGATGAAATTTTTCATTTTCTATATAAATCGATTCAGTAAAATACGATAGTGGTAGTTCAATTTCACATATAAATCCACTTTATTTGTATTTTTTTTTTTTTTTTTTTTTTTTT
>FIZR01026721.1:0-15160 GCA_900060175.1 Ferrisia virgata
AGACCATAAAAACATGTCCACTGATGTCAGTCCAATGATGACGTCACACTGTTGACGGTCCGCTAATGTCATATAATGATGACGGTCAATTGTTGACGATTTCTCCAGAATGCGCTTTAAACAACTTTCGATGTTAATGAATAAGAATAAAAATAAATACCTGACATGGTCAAAAACTATCTTAATGACCTTCTAGGATCTCAAAACTGATTTTGTCGGTATCCTTCCTCCACCCCCCCCACCACCCCTTGACTGATAGACTTTAATAGCCTAGTTTTCATTGACAATGTGATGTAGAAAATCAGGTTAAAAATTTAAAAAATTAAAAAATTAAAAACTAAGAAAATAGACAACATAAAAAATTAATAATAGGAAAAAAAACAAAATTAAAAAATAACAAAAATCAAGTAATAAAAAAATTAAAATAAAAAAAATTGATAATTTTTGTACGGTATGTTAAAATATTGATACAAATGTTTCATTAAAAAAATTTAAAAATTAAAATAATTACAAAACTGAAGAGATAAATTTGAGAATTGAAAAATAGTTTTTGATCAAAACCTCGTGTTGATGATAATTGTATATAATCCTTATTTTTCCAGGAAATAATGAAATAAAATGTTAAAATTGAGTGAAAAGAAGAGTAAACGTTTTTGATTTAATGCTTTTAATCGAAAATTCGCGATTAAAGGTAATTACGAATAATTTTTGCATTTTATGTTCAGGTATCCATTGAAAAATCTAGAATTTTTCCCCGAAAGGGAAAAATGCCTGAATTTTTTTTACACCCGTAGAACTGAATTCTTACGTTGAAAAATCACTCCTGGAGGTGAGGGGTGTACTTGCCCACCCATCGTCTCCTCGTACCCCTCCCAAATTTTCCTCACTGCTGCAAAATCATTTATACTTGACCAATTTTAAAATTTTGGGGCACTGAAGTCGACAATTGTGGGTACAGAATGCAGCCAAAATCAAATCACAAACATCAAACTTTTACTGGTACATTTTCATTTGCCATCGTTATTTCTCACCTTTTTTTCACTATTACTTTTACTCATCGTACAGAAAAACAACAACAACAACAACAACAAAAACAAAACACAAAATTGAAACACCCTGATTCTAATTTAGACTATTGCTGCGAAAAATTCAAGGTTTGGCTTCTTTAGCTCGACATTCCGTCGATGATTTTATCACGATGGTATTATTAGAAAAAAGTGATACTCGCCGAATACGTTTTCATGTGATTCAATAAGTGCGAAAAAATTTTATTACTCGTTATGTTAATAAGTACGTATGTAAATGGGTATCAATTTTTGTCTATGAGATGTACTGGTATTATGGTATTAGTTTCGTCTCGTTCAGCTATTCAGTACATTTCCTTAAACCTTGACTGGCGAATATTATTTTACGTAGAAGGTTGGATTATGCAGCTGAGACTTTCAAATTTCAAGGTCAATTTCTTCGTTAAATTTACGATTTTTCAATGCAGATTTAGGTTAGCAGCATGAATACTGTGCTACGTTTCATTAATCGTACATACGTTAGCACTTTGTATAAGACTGATACTTACTTACCATTCTCATTTCGCAAGTAACAAATTGAGATACGAAGATGTTACAATCATAATGTCTGTACTTTGTATCTTCTTACGTAGCTAGACCTACCTTGCGCATTGTCAACGACAATATTGTTTCCTGCGAGATTGCAAAATTATGTACAAATACCGCGTACTTAAATGTACTGCAGAAATGTTGGTACTTTAATCGTTCTATAGTCTTATCTCGGTCAATATAAACTCAATAAGGGGAGAGAGAGAGAGAGAGAGACAGAGACAGATGCCTATAACTCTTCGCATACAATACGCCTACTATTTACCATTCGTATCATCCTAGGTATATGTAATATGGGTACATATAATATTCTCGATAGACTTCTCCTTCAAAGTAGGCACAATACTGAAAGAAGAAGCAGATGAAGTAATAACGATCGAGTGAAAAGAAGAAGAAGAAAAAAAACGGATCTCGAGTGTCAGGTGTGAAGTAAAAAGTACTTGTGTACAAATAGAAGGAGGAGAAGTGCAGGTCTGCAGGTAAATACACCATCAGCAGCACGATATTCGTATGCAAGTACCATTACGTACCTTACAAATTGTAAATAGCGGAAATAATACGGACGAATATGAGAACAATGCGATACCTGCGATGTTTTTTTTTCTCTTCAGCATATATGCGTATACTTATTAAAAAATATTTCATTATGTATTTTAAAAAGATAAAGATAGAGGGGAAATAAAATGGCGTAAATCGAGGTAGGTACTGTGCAGCGAATACGAATGGACGTGTTTTCGCTGAGCATTCTTTTCCGGTCAGTGTTGCCAATTATGGCGAAAATTGTGCAAAAAAAAAAAGACAATCGAAGGTATGCAAATTAAGTAAATCATTCGGTGAAAAAAATATATTCCTTTCTCTTCAGCCACGTGTACAATCCTCTAGATAATAATTTTATTATAATTCATAAATATACATATATATATTTTTATAATCAACAGATTTACTTAAATCGTTCGAAAGCGTACAAATATATTTTTTTATGTTCGATTGCAGATTTACTCTGCGTTGTTAATGATGAAGTTAGAAGAATCTACAACGTCACCCGAGGAAGGAGTTGCCAATTTCATGCGGTTATTTGCCGATATTCTTCTTCTTCGTACCTTGCGTTTACTTCCTTTCTGCCCCTTCTCCCCCTCAAATCTATGCTAGTCTTTACGTGGTTTCCCTATATCTCTCTCTTTCTCTATCTCTGTCTCTGTCTCTGTCTCTCTCTCTATCTTTATTAAACGCACAAAGAAAGAAAATCGATCATTACGAGTAACGCGAAGCAGTTTTTTTTCTCAGCACTCCGCATCTTGTATGAAATATAAATTCGGATCATGTGTGATTTGGTGATTTTTTGTGCGCAAAAAAGTTACTATTTTTATTAACCGGTACCTATTTTGATGATAGTTACGTGTTTAACCTTTTTAAAAATACATCGTGTTTATATCGGAGGCTGTGTTCAATGATGAGGTAGTCTGTGGAGGTGAAATATGCCAAAATACAAAACGGAGAATACTTCCTTAGACTTTAAATAGCCGACTTATTTGCGCATGAAAATAGTAAATAAATAATGAATCGTATGCCTGTGCAGTACGTTGAGAGACTTATTGTTCGAATTTTCTTATCGAATAATTTTTTTTTTTAACTAAGGTACCATACGTGTAGTAGATTATGTGTTGAAATATTCGTAATTATTTTTCGCTTTTTTTTTTTTTTTTTTAATAATACTAATATGTTATTTTTTTTGATTTTTTTAAAAATATTTTTGTAAAAAAAAAAAAAGGAAGAAAAGTTGAAGCGATTATTTTAATTTCGATGTATTACTTTACGTGCCATTTTTTAAATTATTTATTTTTTTTTCGTCTTTTTAAATGATTTTCTTTTTTTTCCTTTTTGTTTTACGATCGTTTTGAAAATTTTTAAGACTTTTTATCGTATTAATTAAGAACGCGCTATTCGTTTTTTTTAACAATTTATTTTTATGGAATATTTACCGTGTAAATATACATGTTTTTACTTTACGTAAATGGTAACTGATTTTTTTTTATTAATTCTAAGGCTATGGATGGGTGTAGGGGGGGGGGTAAGCATCGGTAAATTTGCCCGAGTGAACAGGGCATTTCAATTTTATTATTTTTTTTTTTCGTAAGTTTGACGGCAGCATGAGAAAAAAGCTGCGAAATCACGTGAAGTGGACATGGTAAAAATTTGGGGAGAGCGATGCTTTTTTAGCCTGATTTTCATGGCATATTACCAATCATTGAGAACTGACCCTAATAAGCATTGCCGGTAGGAATGGTTCAATGGGGCTGAAAAGTCGAAACCCCCAAAGGCACATCAAGGGTCCCTACAAACAAGATATACTTTATTTAAACTTCCCAGCCCAATTTGGAGGCGAGTTATGCGACAAACAAACTAAAAAAAGAAGAAAAAACGACCAAATAATTACATTTTTGGGGCTGCGACGGGGTTAAAATGGAGCTGAAAAGTCGAGAGCCCCAAAAGGCATATCTACAACACCCACTAAAGGCACGTATCTAATTTCGATTTGCTAGCTCATTTTGGAACTTGACGTTAAAACGTAACGGGACATTGGGGGCTCGGCTCGTTTCGGACATGTTCGTTCGCCTTATCAGAACACAGAAGTTAAAATTCAAACCTTATGTTGTTTTCTATTTTTTATTGCTTCCGAAAAAAATGTATTCGTATTTTTCAAATGTTTCCATCATTTTCATAATAATATGGATAAGGAAACGAGATCATTTGCATCCATGAACCAGGTTTTCACGTTTCATTCAGGTACTTCAAGTTTCAACTCTTAATACCGCATTGATCACTTAATTAGTATCAAAACGAAGGAAAATATCAGGTAATCTTATTCTTTGCCTACAGTATTAAGAAGACGAAGAATTATTTAAAATGAAACAGTTTATTGTAATTATTATTCCAATTATAATTTATATTGTTAGGTGAAGTATAGATTGAAAGTTTTCTTTTTAATATTACTGCTTTTGACTCCTTTTGGAAGGAAGTGTTCATGAGGCTTGGTGACCGTCGTTTCTTTTTCGTAATTTTCCTTCGTCGAATTTTTTAATTTCATTTTTGTAATCATCTTTATAATTAATTTTAGCCTTAAAAATTTCCGCTACGAAGAATTCAAATGATGGGAAAAAAATATATATATTAAAAGTTGAAATCCCTAATTTATATACCAATGTAAATTATAATTGGAATAATAATAGTTTAATTTGTTTTGATATTAATGAAGTATCAAACTAATCAATTTGCCATTGGAACGTGACACCCAAGTACAAATAATTTTGTTTTCTTTTCTATATTAAATTAGGAAAAAGTATTGAAAAACTATAAAAAATTGGAAAAAAAACATAACGTTGAAGTTCCAATTTCCGAGAAGGCGAACGAATGCGTCCGAAACGAGCCGAGCACCCAATGTCCCGTTACGTTTCAATGTCAAGCCAATTTGAAGGGGACTTATGTGAGGAACAAACTGAAAAAGTTAGAAAAAAGTGAAAACCGAATCAAAAAACTACTTCTTTGGGGCTGCAAGGGGTGCTGAATATACATTCAAATTTCAACTTCATAACTCAATTGGGGGAGAGGGGAGGAACAGCCCTTATTCAGGGTCAAAGAGAGGGGAAACACCATATCTCCCTTCCTAATTGACTTAGGAGGTTGAATTTTTGATATGATATACCACTCTTGGTTCTCTATCAATTGGCCCAAAAAATGGCTATTTTTGCGTTTTTGACCCCTCAGTACCGCCTACCTCAAAGTGGCGCAAAACTGAATTTTGACACAAGGTCAACCCCACTCAAATATATCTTATTCCTCGCCGAACTGAGACGATTGACCGAATTGGAGCGATTTTGGTCGGTGTCAAGCGGAGTAAATAATTTTAATGTTTAAGGGGAAAAAATAAATATCTGGCATGGCTAAAAATTGTCTTAATGGTCTTACCCCTCATTCGCCCTTAGTCGATATACTGTAATAGCCTGGTATTCATTGACAATATGCCATAGGAAATCAGGCTAAAACTGGAACATTTTGAGTTTTTTTGGAAGTGAAAAAGCATTAAAGAAATACTTTCATTCATTATGTCAATAATCTCCATAATTCAAGTACTTTTCGAATGTCCTAAGTATCACCAAGAAAGAATCCTTTATCTTACATTCAACGATCCTAAAGTAGTCCTGACCGATGACTCTCAAAAAATTCAAAATATACTATTTTTTTTTTACCTAAACTGGACTAAAACCTCTTCTTTAAACAACTATCCTTTCAATTCGCCTCCAGCCTCGATTTTATATTCGTGCTCAAAGGGGTTCGATTTATGCGAAAACGCGAAAACCACACCAATATCATCGAAGAATTCGTAGTCCAAAAATGGGTTTAGGGGGTGCTGCTCGGGTTCAGCCGGGGCTCCCACGAAAGTTTCGCTTCTCGGTTTTGATTTTCTGCTCTTACCAGCTGTAATTACCCGGAGTACGAAAAAAATTTCAACATTTTCAGATTTTTCCAGTATACTTAACTCTCTGTTTGACTCCTATTTCAAGTTTTTTCAAATTTTCACCACCGCGCTCATGAACTAAAATTTTTTCGAAAAAATTAATGTGATACAGGGGTCAAGTACACTTCCAAAAAGCACGATTTAAAAACTATACCAAACCAGTATCCTTGGTGCAATAAAAAAGTAAATAAAATTTTAAAAGTTCATTTCGAGAGTGAATGATGGGAGTAGCGGGGGGGGTGTTGATTTTTTGCAGAGATAAGAGATGCCTCTCATATAGATCTACAACAAAACAAAAAATTGCACAAATCGATCGATTAGCTCCTTCAAAAAGTATTTTCCAAAAAAAGGGGCCCCCAAAAACCTATTGGATTGGTGGTCCAGAACATGCTTGTTACTTTTCTAAAGTTAATTTCTCGCAACTTCGATCCATCTACGATGAAATAAATTGCAACTAGTGCAGTTTGGTATAAAGCCTGCTCATGACTGCGTATTTATTATGTATAAAGGCGAGAATAGAAAATAGGTACTTACATGTACGTTGAAAATCATCTTCATTCAATTAACTTTCAGTACCTCCACATCGATTCAACCTTACTTGCAAATCTCGCTTTTGTTCGAAATGAGTTTTTTTTCTAATAACGTTATTTCATTGCTATTTAATTTTTTTCTTCGTGCTTATTTCGATTTGTTTTTTACAGTTTTCTATCGTATCGTGTTCGAATTTAATAATAAATAAATTATGCGATTAATTAATAGATACTTGCCCTACGAGTATAAGTAGACTTACCTACTTTTATTATCTTTTGTTGAAGGTTTTTTCATTACCATCGGTACTTCTCCTTCGTTGTTTTTATTGAGAGAAAAAAAAACATCGCAGTGCGTTGGTTTTTGAGCCTGATTTTAATACAGTGAAGGAAATGTTCGAATTTTCCACTCGTGCTACAGGTAAAAATAGTAGTGTTTACGATGTTTTTTCTCGATATTTTTTAAAATTATTGAAAATCATCGAGAATGGAGTAAAAAATGGACTAAAACGGATGGACAGTGAAGAAAACTGAGAAATGAGCAAAAATTGACCTAAATCATGAAAAAAATTGTTTAAATTCATCGAAAATTGGATTAAAATTTGATAAAAATTGAGAAAAAAAGTGTAGAAAATTCACGTAAAATATGAAAAAAATCATCGAAATTTACGGTAAAAATTTATTGAAAATGAGTAAAAATTGTGTGGAAAATGTATCAAAAGTTGTAAAAAAAACGTTGAAAAATGGATGAAAATTGCCCCAAAATACGAAAGAAATCATCGAAAATTGCGTAAAAATTAGGTAAAAATTGGTAAAGAAATGCAAAAATTGAAGAAAAATTAAAAAAAAAAAGTTGATAAGTGGGTGAAAATTGGCCTAATTTATGATAAAAATTTTTGAAAAATGTTTTAAAATTCGATAAAAATTGTTAAAAAATGTAAAAATTGAAGAAAAGTTACAAAAAAATTTTGAAAAGTAGGTGGAAATGGGTAAAAATTGATCCGAAGTATGAAAAAAAAATCATCGAAAATTGGTGAAAAATTGGTAAAAAAATTCGAAAAACCGATCAAAAATTACGAAAAAATTTTGAAATACGTGTGAAAATCTGCCTAAAATATGAAAAAAATCATTGAAAATTTGGTAAAAATTTGATAAAAACAGTTAGAAAGAATGGAAAATTAATCTTAAATCAAGAAAAAGCGTTAAAATTGGCCAATAATACAAAAAAAATTCATCGAAAATTGGGCAAATATTACGAAAAAATTTATTAAAAATCATAGAAAATTGAATTGGAATTTGATAAAAAATGGTTAAAAAGTGTCAAAATTTGATCAAAAATAGCGAATTAATTGTTGAAAATCATCGTAAATTAGGAAGAAATTTGATAAAAATGGATAAAAAGTGCAGAAAATTGAACAAAAATCATGGTAAACGTTTGAAAAATGGCCGAAAATTGATTTAAATTACAAAAAAATCGTTTAAAATCATTGAAAATTAACCTAAATTAAAGGAAAATTTTCACCCATATATTTACCCTTGTTAGTCAATTTTTCCGAAATTTGGATAATTTTACCGATTTTTTTCACCATTTTTTCATGAAAAATTTTTGAAAAATAGGTGAAAAATGCCTTAAAATAAAAAAACAATTTGTCAAAAATTTTATAAAAGTGGGTTAAAATTGTATGATGGAAAATTTTGAAAAAATGTTTAAAGAAATGAAAATTGATCTAAAACAAGAAAAAAAAATGGAAAACTAGGTAAAAATTTGTGAAAAAAGTAAAAATTGAACAAAAATCACAAAAAATTTTTGAAAAACAAGTGAAAATTTATCTAAATTATGACAAAAATTTGTTAAAAATCATAGAAAATTTGTAAAAATGGATAAAAATTGGCCTAAAACATGAAAACAATCGTTAAAAACCATCAAAAATAAAAAAAAACTTTAAAAAATGTAGAAAATTTTTCGAAAATATCGAAAAAGTGTGGAAAAATTGGCGAAAATTGATCTAAAATGTGGAAAAAAGTTGTTAAAAGTCATCGAAAATTTGGTAAAAAGTGAAGAAAATTGATCGAAAATCACGAAAGAATGTTGAAAATCTAGTAAAAATTTACATAAAATTTGTAAAAAATTGAAATTTTTTGATACATAAATTTTTCCAAATTTTATCAATTTGATATGTTGAATATTAAAATATGTTACTTATAGATAGGATGCGTGTAGAAGGGGCGATGTTTGGAGAATCGTGGAGATCAAATTTCGTTCATGAAATTCTTCGTCGCATAAATATTGAACATCAGTTCGATAGTGTGTCTGATAAAAAAAAAAAAGTTGGAATTCTCTTCATACTCGTTGAATAAATAATTAATTAGGTACAAACGAAAAAAAATACTGGCAACGAACAGACATTGAAAAGAAAAAAAATTGAAACGTATCAAATTGGTCATACTAATAAACAAGATTTGCTTGCTAACTAGACAGGTAGGCATTAGGCATACTGTAGGTATTCTGATGAAAGTGCAACTGCATTGTGCATATTCATTTATTAACAATGTAACGCACGAGTATCTCAGTATACGGGTGATGATTTACATAATATTGTGTGAATTGTGAAATGCAGACGTCATGTCAATTAATACTTTCATATCTCACTTTTTAACAGGTAGTCTACGTAGCACATAACGTTTTTATACCGTATTAATTTATCTACTCGTTTCAGTATTTACTGCAAATACAGATCATTCGTACGAGCAATTGTAGTTATAGATGAATTTTTGTGATCAAATGAGTTATCTAGCCGTGTCGATTAGTTACAGTAAATTTACCTAGAGTAGGTGGATCTGTTTTAAGAATTATTTATACCGTTTGAGTTAGCTCCTGTAGCCGGGTTCTTCTCAGAGCTTAGCTCCAAAATGAGGGCCCAAAACTTTGCATGAATGTAGCTTGGCTGGCTCCGCAGCTGGAGTCTAGCTTTTGAAACGGTAAGAACCTGACTCCACAGCCAGAGCTCAGCTATTCAAATGGGAGAAATCCTGCCCAGCTGCCAGAATACAGTATTGGAGACGAGTGAAGCTAATTTCAAAACCAGAGTCTATATTCTAGGAGCTGTGCTCCGTCGATTAAATTCAACTCCCTCTACCTAATAGTACATTATGCAGGAAGCTTGAAAAAATGCCTTGTTCAGTGCTAAATTTCAGTCGAAATTCGAACGGATGGAAAAAAATAAAGTGACTTATCGATTTTTACTAAACAAAGGAAGCTGAGTTTAAATATCGACCTATTTTCTCATTCTGGGCTCTCTTAATTCTGACATCAGCCCCACCCCTCGAAATGGCCAAAATTTAACAAAATGAAAAAAACTAAGTGTGGCTGGGAATTCTAGCTGGAAGCTTGATAAAATTTGCAATTTGAATTTTGAATTTTATTGAGTCGGTATCCATGATTATCGAGTCGCTTAATTTAAATTTGAGATCGATTTTGAAACAATTTGTTTACACTTTGCTCACCTTACACATATAATTGAGCAAAAACCTGAAACAACTCGACCCTTCTTATAGGAAATTGTCTGCTCTTCCGCTTTTATTATGACCAGTTTTTGTATACAAGCCATATAAATTGAAATCTTTGTAAAAAAAATTCAATACCTGTTGCCCTTACTGGAAAAATGATGATAACATGTCTTGTAGAGAATTTATTGCCCTTCGACTTTGTACGGACCTATTATTTACGTAGAACCATTAGGAGCAGAGATATTCTCAAAAACAAAATTTCAATTATCCCCCCCCCATCTCCCCTCTACCACAAAAAGGACTACCCCATGGGCAACAGTATTCACCCTTTTTTCGTCACTTCTTTTTTGGAGGTACGCTAATTCTCGAAAGTTCTAAGTTCATAATTTTTGGTACCCCCACCCCACCCCTTGCCACTGTATCTGCTTTAAAAAAATCCAAAAATTTTTATAAAGGTTACCAGAATTAATATTTTTGAATTCTTTCATTTTTTTCAGTTTTTATGACAATTTTTTGATTTTTTTGAAATTTTATTTGGGTGTTCCTACCAAAAAGCGCCGATAAAATTAGAGAAGCTCCTCGAAATATTCCCAGAACAAAATCTTCTCCAAACGGAGTGGCAATAGAGCCCCTACCATTCTGATTTTGATTTACAATAGTGAGGGGGCAGGGGTGGGACAAAACTCCACTCTGAGAAGCCGGATTCAAAACAGAATTAAATTTTTTAATTCGGTGTAAAATTTTATACTATTTTGATAGGTCACATGTCCTAGTTCCAAAATGTTACTTATGGTCTGAAAATATCCCCCCAAAAAATTTGACCGCCTACACCTACCCCTTTCCGGAATTATCGCTCCTAAATGTCGAAATTTCAACCCGTGATAACTCTGAAAAATGGAGGGCAAAAACTTTCTAAATTTTCACAGATTATAAATTTGAATGAGAATTTTTTGAAAATTTTCGGTTCACATTTTCTGCGATTCTTTTTCATGTTGAAATTTTCAAAAATTTTGGGAAGGGGGACTCACGGCTGGAATCTTTATCGATACCTTTATTAGGGGGTCATCTATCACATGTGGAATTTTTTACAGAGACAGGTGATTCAGGTGGAGGGGAGGGGTTAACAACACGGGTGAGGGGTGGGGTATATATTGTAATATAATATATAATTTTTTCGGAATTTTTTGATCATTACATGCGACGTAGTTGACAAAAATACAAAAAAAATTCCCTCTTACCTATCAACTACAGTCAAATTACCTATTTACAGGAAAATTTTCTCCAATAAAATATGAATTTGAGTTCAAAATTTACGAATTTTGGAAAATTGTGCTGTAATAGATCAAATAGCTCACCAGAATGGGTAATGTTCATATGTACTATTTTTACAAACTGTTTTCCAGCACTGAAAAAGTCCAAAATTTCCCTGAAGGCTACGAAACGTCTCGAAACCACTTTCAATCGATTTGGGAGGTTGAAAGTAGGATATGTACCGAATTTCAGCTTTTTTCGTTGATCAGATCTAATTTTCATGATTTACAGGACGACAAGTTAATTTTTGAAATTTGAAAAATTCCCCAAAATTCAAGAAATGCACTTTAGTTAGGACTTGAAATTTTGGAAATGGAATTCTTGTAATGTGTACTTTTTATTTATTCATTAATTGACTCGAAATTTTGCTTCGCGTTTGGACCCCCCCCCCTTCCCTTTTAATTATGAGAAAGTAGTGAGAAACGTGTTTTTTTTATTTAGATTTTTTTTTTTGAGCATGTTGCACTCATTTTCTGAACCTCAAAATAATATATGTGATAGATGACCACCTAACAAAGGTATCGATAAAAATTCCAGCCATGAGTCCCCTTTCCCAAAATTTTTGAAAATTTCAGCATGAAAAAGAATTGCGGAAAATGTGAACCGAAAATTTTCAAGAAATTCTCATTCCTATTTATAAAGTTAATTTTTGAAATTTGAAAAATTCGCCAAAATTCAAGAAATGCACTTTAGGACTTGAAATTTTGGTACTTTTAATTTATTCATGTATTGACTCGAAATTTTACTTCGAGTTTGGACCCCCCCCCTTCCCTTTTAATTATGAGAAAGTAGTGAGAAACGTGGTTTTTTTGGTTTCGATTTTTTTCAGCATGTTGCACTCAATTTCTGAACCCGAAAAAGATATATGAGATAGATGACCACCTAACAAAGATGATAAAAAAATTTCCAACCCCGAGTCTCATCCAAAATTAAAAACAATTATTTTTGAAAATTTCAACATAAAAAGAAATTGGGAAAATGTGAACCGAAAATTTTCAAAAAATTGTCACTCACAGTATTCAGCAAGATATATAATTTGTGAACATTTCAAAAGCTTTTACTCTCCCTTTCCAGAGATATCGCTCGTTGAAACTTCGACATTCGGGAGCGATAATTCCGGAAAGGGTAGGTGTAGGGGGGAGGGGGTCAACATTTTTTTAGGAATGTTTTTAGACCATAGGTAACATTTTGGCTTGAGTTTTTAATCGATTGTGGATCGGTGGTCGTTTTTGACCCATATTATGAAAGTTTCTTTGCAAGAAAAACGAATCACAATTCTTTGGTCATATTGTTGACATTTTCAATAATTCGCCGACCAATACTTATTTCTATTTTCAATCGTGCGACATGCTGTTTCTTTCTTAACATTTGAAGATCGAAATTTGACCAACTTTCTCACCGCGAATGTCTTGAATCATCAATCGAAATGCCACTTTCACCCCGTTCCCGCTTGATATATTCTTCACGTTCGGAATCGGTCATACGAGTAATTTTTCAACGCATCAACGTATATGGAAAAAATTTATCAATACAATCGTTTAATCGATTACATCAGTACCAACCTAATTAACAGGGAACTAAGCGAATAAGTAAATTTAATAATAAAATAATTATCGTTATCATCGTGGCAATTTTCAACCCAGTTTCGTTAACTTGAACCATTCACTTTACGATGATGGGTACGTTTTGAGATGCTGAAACGAGTATACGAGTATATGAGAGCTGAATGCATGTGAAAATCCGAGAATCGAGTGGAAAGAAAATATTGGCCACGTGATACAACACGTATCTATACGGACGACATTTGTTGGGAAAAATGATAATTTAAAATACTCGTATTACCTTAGCAAGTACCGAGTACAATATCGACGTGATTTACGTGAACAACTTATCAATTTGGTCATAGCACTGTAAATGGCATTGCATTTCATATCAAGTCTTCTTTCTTTCTTTCTTTCGTTCGCTGTTGTCATTGCTTTTCTTCGCAGCTGAGCCACCAGTAGTAAGTAAGTAAGTAAGTATTCATTGTAGCCAGCCATGAGGTAACTTTTCCTATTGTTTTATATGTAGGTAGGTATTATAATAAATACCGTAGTCGAACACGTGCAAATAGTAAGAGAGAAACAAGTGGCGCACCTTAGAACTAACTAGACCCTGCTCAGTGCCCATACCACATAGCACATGATGAGAAATGGACAAAAAAATAAAAATAAAAAATAAAAAGAAGTCATCTATAAATACTTTCAAGTGCCATTTCACATGATGCAAATCAACAGTTCAACACTTTACAAGATAGTAAGGTCCGTTACGGTGGCTATAGAATTTTTACGACTACATATATATATACGATTTCACCTCCAATACCATCGCATCTGTTCATCTCGCAACCACACAAATCTGTTACAGCCTATCTAAGCCGGTGCATATAATATTTTTAAATCTAGTAGCTCGTAAATGTACGTATCATTTTCTGTTTTCCTTCTTCTCGTGAAAATGAAAACCAAACATCTCCATTAATCGTATATTGTAAGATTGTTAAAACACTCGGCTTCTACAACATATCGAAATCCACATTCTATATGAAAATTATTACTCTTCGTCGTAATAACTCGCTGCCCAGAGTCATTCACCTATGAAATTACATAGCTACGTATGATGGCCGAGCCTCGTGCCACTGCAAGTACCTATAAGTACTTATACTAATGTACTTGTACGTATAGAGCTGCTATATTCGTATAAGTATACTTTATTTTATAGAGGTATATACGTACGTGTAACTTGAATAATGAAGCGAGAATTTATTAGGTTCTTTTTTTAGTATTTTATTTTATCATCGACGAATCACACGCCAGTATTATTATTATAAGTACCATAGTAAGGCTATATCTGCCTATCAGCTTAATTACTGCCGTAATGAAAGTTATAATTATTATTGACGATTTAATGAGAGTTATTGTCATGAGGTAACCAGCATCCGCACGTAGCTCGTATAATTCCATCCATTTGCTTGACTACTGGAAGCATTTATATTATGATTATGGGCGACCTTATGGTGAAATTTTCCATCGTATTTCGACTGCGCATAGGATGAATGAGAATGTAATCCTGTACAGATTTAAGAGTATTATAATTTTATTCGAGGAATTCATTTTGTTATTTTTGGGGCACGTATTTCAGTGATGGTAGTATCGAAAGATGTAACGACTACACAATATAACTTGGAAACTTTCTCGTAAAATGATTTTAAATTCTTCCATCATTTGTACAACATTTGTGATGTCCTTGACTTGGCATTTTTTAGCCTGATTTTCTATATCATATTACGAGGGGCGTTTCAAAAGTCATTGCCACACTTTCATAATTCCAGTTCCAGTAGAGCTAGCGAAGTGATTCAAACAGTGGCGTATGCAGAAGGCTTGTGAGACTTCGTGTTAAAAAATTTTTTCAGTTTCGTTGATAGATAGTTGAGCTATGGGCGTTTAAGCATGGAGTTACCCATAGCATGTGCGTCCAGTTCTTGTGAAAAACGTTTGGTCATAAGATTCTTCGCCGTGGAAAAAAATTCAGCCGAAAACATTCACAGACGACTCGTAAATGTGTATGGAACATCAGCCATGCCTGGTCGAACCATTAGATCTTGGGTGAAGTGGTTTAAAGCTCGCTAAGACAGCGTGCATGACGAGGACAGA
>FIZR01026722.1:0-24183 GCA_900060175.1 Ferrisia virgata
TGAGGAATATCTTGACGACGGGTAATTGGTAATAATAGTGATGGACCTTAAATTTTGATTAGAAAAGATCAAAAGAAGGGGGAAAATTGCTAACTAACATATCATCAATGATCAAATTTTCACTTTCAATTCTTATTTTTGTAAGAGAATAATAGAAGATGGGTAATAAATACAGATAGTTATGGAATGGGTAACAGAAACAGAGTGAGAGCCTGGCAGGGCCCATAATGCCATGACCCATGAAAATTGAAACTGAATTGAATGGAAATAAGATGCTCACATAAAGGTAAAAAGTGAATGGTCCTAAGCTCAACTTCAAGAATTGAAAATTTAAATAGATCGATGGATTAATGGAATGATTGGAATTTCGGAAATAAAAAAAGGAAAAAATCAAATTCAGGATTCTAAATTTTCAATTCCAGATCATGAGCCGCGACTAGTTCATTGAAGATAACGAATGTCAAAATGACAAACAAACTAAATTATTAGTAAAAAAATTTTAATTTTAAATTCCTAAAAATGATTAAAATCTCAATCTATACTTATTGACGAGAAGTTGCCAATTTTTTCGAAAATTTTTCGCAACAGGGCCGTCTTATTTATGTAAAATCTACAAAAATGATAAGGGAAGCTATTTTTTACTACTCTCTATTGGTTAAAATCAAAACTAAAACTTTTGTAATTCTGATTCTGATCAATGGCAACTACGATTTATGTAAAATCTACAAAAACTTTAAGGCGCGCCATTTTTTACCATTTTCCAACAGAGATCTTGGAAAAGATACATCCGGGATATCTACTTCATTAACATACAGAAATTAAGTTTACTCAGGTGAATTTAAGAGGCTGCTAATGGGAAAAAAATTTGGAAACCCGTCAATAAATGCTTAAAGCTCTTTTTTTTGTAGACAAAATGGTGAAGGGGGAAGGGAAGTGATTGACGAATAAATATCTTCAAAAATCATATCTAAGGCATGTACATTCTAACTGTCAGTTTTCCAAGTTGATCAGAATGTACCATGAGAGGAAAACGTGAAATGCTTTTAGAAGAAAATTAGTTTAAAAATTATGCAGCCAGTTCTATGACCATTTATGCACCAAAGAAAATTTTCAAATGCGGCGGAAACACCTAATGGTGTCATAACTTCGACAAATTAACGTCATACCAGTCAGCCTTGAAGGTTTTCATAGGGCATAATTTATTGATCACAGAGATAGATAATTACTTCGTGGAATTTTGAAAGTTGATAAATTGCTCCGATCGTAAAATTTGCTCCATCATGTTTTCCGTGTACGAAACGACGCTTCGTAGTCCGCAACCGGGAACCGTTTGAAATTGGCTACATTTTCCAGTGATTTCGCAATTAAAACTTTCTCTCACGAAGCGCACAATAGCTGTAAATATATATTTGCAATTGGTTTCAATTTTTCCATCAAGTTGACCAAATCGGGTGGAACTTTCTCATATGTACTTACCGGAAGCCAAAGGATGTTCGCTGCTATTTTCGGCGGTCGCAACGCAAACCAATAATTTAGCAATCGTTTTTAGATTTTCGAAACCAAATACACACATTTTAGAAACCACTGGTACTCCATTAGTTAAAGTGCCAGTTTTATCGAAAACAATACAGTTCACCTAAGGACGATTATGTAAAGTTATGAATAATAATTTGTAGTGCACGGTAAAACAGAGCGCAATTCTTAACTTACTTTATGCGCATTTTCTAACGGTTCTGCGCCTTTGATAAAAATACCATTCAACGCTCCAACACCGGTACCGACCATCACAGCGGTAGGGGTAGCTAAACCTAAAGCACAAGGACACGCGATCGCAAGAACGCTCAACGCGCATCGAAACGCAAATTGGAATATAATTTCATCTTGATTCATGTCCATTTTATCCACATTCTACACGAAGAAAAAAAATCCATTATTCGAATGCTACTCAATTGAAGCAGCTGTCTTTGTGAACGATATACACCTACCGTAGGAATGAAATCTATATTCGAATATCCTAAGATGATCCAAGCCACTAAGGTACTCGCTGACAGGATAATAACCATCGGAACAAAATATCCAGCTATTTTATCGGCGAATTGTTGTATAGGTGCTTTGGAGGTTTGAGCTTCTTCTACCAGACGTACAATTTGTGCCAGGGTTGTTGATTCACCAGTATGAGTGGCGACCATCAATAACATTCCATTCTGATTAATCGAGCCACCGATAACCTGACTACCTATTGGATGAGATTTTTCGTTAGTTAATTAAATACATTCTGCTTTTTATAATAAAACATACGAACCAATTTTTTTCTGAACTGGCATAGATTCACCGGTAATGAGCGATTCGTCGCAGCTCGAAGTACCGTAGATGATTTTTCCATCTACCGGTACTTTTCCACCCGGTAACACCTGAATTGAAATAAATACAATTTTAGGAACACGCGGATGTTACAACCGTAAAACATTATCAACACGTACAATAACTCACTTTCAAAATATCGCCACGTTGAACCAACTCGACTTCTATCTGTTTTTCAGATAAGATCTCTAAATTCGAGCCGACGGTAACTAGCAAAGCATCTGTGGCTTTCAAAGATAGTAATCTAGACAACGCTTCGGATGTTTTACCTTTCGCGATGTGTTCTAACCATCGACCCAACGAAATAAATAAAAACAACATCGGAGGTGTATCGAAGAAAGTCTGAGGACTGAAGCTGAATTGGAATCCGATTGCTAGTCCTAGTACGATACAAGAGTAAACGTACGATATTGTGGTAGTTAAACTGACCAGAACATCCATATTTGTAGACCGATGTCTAATTGCTCGCCAAGCTTGAACGTGGAAATGCCAACCGGCGATAAACTATGACAAAAAAATAGATACAATTTAGAGTAAAATTGGCTCGATTTACGAAGATTTTTTTTTTATGAAATTGACTCACTTGCACCGGAGTAGATAACAAAAAGGTGAGTAAATTCTCAGTCGAAAGACCTGGTACGATACAGCACATTTCATGATGCGGTATATATCCGAAAGTCATACCTCCCATGTAATATAACATTAATATCATGCAAGGTCCACCGAATATTAGCGATATTAAAAACGAATTTCGCCATTTCATTATTTCTTCTCTATAACATAAAGAATTTTTAATTAAAATGAATAAACGAAGATGGTAACAGAGCTTACACTGATACAAACTTTTGATCTAAATAGGATGCGTAGTCTCTACTTCTATTGGTGATGATTTGTGTACCAAATCCTAAATTCTGAATACAGTCAGCAATATCTCTTGGTCCGGTTACCTCGGAATCAAATTTAAATTTACCAAGTTTGGTAGTTAAAGCGACACTGGCGAATGTGACGCCTTTGTTTTTCTTAACATTGGTTTCTATTTTATTAACGCACGACGCGCAGGTCATGCCTGTAATCTGGAAGATGAAAAATAATTATTTTCACCGGATACCGAATAATATGAAATGATATAATATAACTTGATACAATACTAACGATAATTTGGACTTCGGTTTCGGTACTGTCTTGATCGTTTATAACACTAGCAGGAAACCCAAGATCGGTTATTGCATTGGCGATTTCATTGGCTTTAATTACGCTAGCATCATATCTAACTTCAGCTTTTGCAGCTAATAATGCTACTAAAATATTATGAACACCTAAAACAAACAATTAGATAAGTATTATAATTAAATTGGCAAACTAACATAAGAAATACATCCGATAATAATAGTATCAAAAATATACCATCGAGTCTTTGGCAAAATTTTTCAATAGCTGATACACACGAGGCACAAGTCATGCCTTTAATATGAAGGTAACATTTATCATCGTTCTCCTCAATTTTCAACGAATAAAAACCATTTTCTTTGGAAGTATCTGAAAGTCAGACAATTTGAAAATATTAATTTGATCAATACCCTGCTACTGACTATTACCTAGATTAAGAAAGATCAACTTACTAGTAATAGGATTACTCGTTTGATTATTTTCGTTAATAATAGATACACTAAAATTTTTATTTAATTCAGCTATAATATTAAGTATTTGTTCCGGTGATATCTCGGAAGCCCGATGACTGACATTGCACTCTTTGTTTTCCAAGCTAACAGAAGCTGTTACAATGCCGGCAATATCTTTCAACGTGCCTGTAATTAAATTGCAATTAATTATCGAATGGACGACAGTTCCACAATGTAAGACTTACTTTCTATTTTATTAACGCACGATTGGCATTTCATTCCATCGACGCGGAATCGACTAGAGATTGGTTCTTCAGATTCTAATGGAGATGTTAGAGACGCTGTAAAACCCAATTCCTCCAGATAACTGCATAGTTCACGAGGCAGCAGGCAACGTTCGTTGTAAATTATTTTGGCTAGTTTATCTTCTAGATTTACCTATGAAAATGAATAAAATTATCAATTTAAATAATAACATGTTATATTCCAGTAGGTGATGTAATAAACTACTTTAAAGTGATGTGTAAATGGGTTTAACTACAAAAATTATTTCAATTATCTTAAAATGTATACAACAGTGAAAAGCAAATAATATATTCTTCAATATGGTAATTGTAAAATTGTTATTTTTATGTTTATATTATTAACTTTTAAGATACTATTACGTTTTAGAATTCGTAGAAATTTGTCATTTTTATTCAAAAGAAAAACACACGTGTTAACAGGTAATGATTTTGTTTGCCTAATTCGTGATCGGCGTGATCATGTAGGTGAAGGTATAACACATTCATGAATAATTTTCAATGATACGAATTTGAAAATTGAAAAAATCCTTCATTATAAATAATTACAAACAGTGCAAATATAAGATGTTATCGGAGAAAAAAAACTCTACATTTGAGTATAGGTACTTACTTTGACTGATATAACACCTTTCTTCATCGACATGGCAGATTCAATTTTACGAACACAAGATTTACATTTCATTCCATTAATATAAATCGTGACTTCGGTATTATCAGTTGGCAGAGTTACAATATACCCTAAACCTTCCAGAAATGCTTTTAAATCGAATACGCTAATATCAGCTGGATCGTAGCTTATATCGGCATACTTATTTTCTAAATTAACCTAAACAAATGATCGTGGTAAAAGTTTTAAAATTTTCATCAATATATTTGACGAATTATTTTCTCAATACTCACGTTGATATCTTTTACACCAGTCAACTCGCTAACTTTGGCACAAATTTTACTAACACAAGAGTTACATTTCATTCCGGTGATGAAAAATCTAGAACTAAGATGGTTTGAAAGTAACGTTGCTTGATAGCCCAAGCTCTCGATTTCATTTTTCAAATAATTTGCTTCGATGATGTTGGGATCGTAAAATATTTGCGCTTCTTTTTCTTCCAATTTCACCTATAATATGATTATATTTAATTTATTGCCAAGTGCAGGTCTCAACCTTCGAGTGATGTAATGTTAATGTACAACTTACGGTGATCGTATGCACTCCAGCTTTTTCGGATATTTTTGATTGAATTTTATTCGAACACGAAGAACATCGCATTCCTTCGATTCTAATATTAGTCCAAGACAACGTCATAGTGTCTTCTTTTGATTTTGATCTGCGAAAAAAAAAAAGGTCAGCGATAAAGTATCTATTGCAATAGAGCGATGAAAAAAATTACAGTACTCGATGCGTTAAAAATAATACACCTATGAATTAACGATCATTTTGAACGCAATTGTGCAGATCACATGTGGTACAAATGGGAAGAATAAATTATAATAAATAATGCAAAATTCATCGTTTCAATGACGAAAGCAAAAAAGTAAATAAATCGGCAGCATGCATACGGTAAATATTATAAATTGCGATTTGATACCGTGAAATAATCAATCCTCTTTTAAATATTCTTATATGAGTTTACCTTGATGCAGCTCCAATACGTACTTCGGTGCGATTTGTTTGCATTAAGTATGTAAAGTATTTTTTTAAATAATTGATTGTAATTAGTTTTCGTCGGAATGTTTCAACTTTCAACAACTTGACTAGTTTTGAGTTGATTACTAACAGCAAATATTTGTAATGATTATTTTTTTCAAAAAGTTCTTCATTTAAATAACTAAAGTAATTCTTTTCCAGTGTTATTTTACAAAGTTTGAACGCCTTTAACTATGCTTACTTGAATGGGTGATGCAGCAATTAGTTCAGATATAACGAATTATAAAAAACTTTTCGAGATAACTTCGTTCAAAGAGCAAGTTCAGTTTTAATTACCGCCCTTTTAGATACAATATACAACGCATTAGTTGAATTGAGTATATCACGTCGTGAATGTTTTAACCTGATATATGTAATAATAACGTCTCCTTTGGTATGATCAACATCAGCTATGTTGCTTACCAGTAAATATAATAAACATGTAGGATAAAATGTATTTTGCTTCGATACCATTAATCCTTATTTGTGATGGTCGAATCGTATACGTATTTCTCACCTGATGCCATAAATTATTTATTGAAAAAAATAAGACGAATAAAATAATTCGAGCGATTACCAAAGCAGTAAAAGTTTATAACCCTAACGATAAAAATCATTACGCATCTCGTGGGTAATGTACCTCATTGATCCCTGAATTTCGATAACATCTGATTAGTTATTAATCGTATGCTTTAATTAATCTTTTTCGTTTAGATTAGATGGTGTTAGACCATAAATACGTTATCTAACTTGGAGGTGGAAAATATTCAACAACTATATCGCAATTGAAAATACGGTAAAAATAACAATCGAGAGGAATTTATTATTCGAATAAGATCTTTACACATACGAATCATTTTTTTATTAAACAGCTGTTAGTGTGGAAATATTACCATTCCTTTCTTCAATAAATTTACTTGCAAAGAGTTTTCCATTGTTTTCACAAGTAATACAAATTTCATGCCTTCACAACGATAGATAAACAATGTAAAATTCCAATATGAAAATCTGATTAGTGATTGGCCAATTTCTTATCACTGACTAATCACAATTAAATATTATCATTATCAAAGTAGCATTCTAGCTGATTCGTCATTCACTGGATTAAAGAACAAGACAAATCATGACAAGATTTCTTTTTTTTTTTTTTTTAATGCTCACCAACTTACTATAAATGATGATATCGTTCGTTTTTCTTAATTCTTCGCGTTAAATAAATTAAAAATTGACCGATAATTCAATTACAAATAATAAAATGAAACAGAACTAGAAGAATAATAAGTAAATTTTGTTATAATCGAAACAACACACGTAAACTATTATATACCTACGCTACGAGACCGAAGAAGCCCAAATATAAGACAATATAATATAATAATAATACACCTGAGAGGTCAAAGTCACCATGAGTACTCACATGTCAACCGGTTCTTCGCAATCAAACACCGAATAAACAAAAATTTCGCACGAGCATCGACACCAATACACCACACTACAAAGATGAAACCGGTTAAATGACGATTCACGATGCACGAACTAAGAAAAGTAATCGAGATTGAGATTAAGACTACTATACGGAATTTCCGTTGTGATTCTTCCAAAACCTTGAAAAAACCACCAATAAACAAGCAATCAATTGTACCGAAACAAATCGATGTCGTTAATGATGTCTTCGAAAGTCGTAAACACTAACAATAGTTTTTTCACGTTACGATTAAATATTTTTCGAATGTATTAAATTTCTTGAAACGTTTGAAACACGCTGTATTATTACGCATACAGCTAGGTAGGTTTCGAAACTCTTTTCAACGCGAGTAAATCCGACGATAACTCGGACGATAATGTTTTCGTTGTAGTTGGTCGAAAAAAAATTACATATCGGTACGTAAAGTACGCATTTTCGAGCCATGCAATACTTAGCAACGTAACAGTACCATATATTTAATACTTTTTATTATCATCTTACACATCGACTACATTGTACAGTTACTTTCGAACAATTCTACAGCTTATGGAGCCTTTTCACCTAGGTAATGGCTATAAGAATATTATTATCTTGTGTAAAGTTCGAAATGTAACAATAAAACGGCCGGAATTTCACGCGCCTTAATTTTAATTTTAATGAAGGGCCAACCGTCTGGTCTAGTCTCTGCAGTTATCTACTAATTTATACCTGCAGGCGAAGCAGTTATTTCAGTTTTCATTTACGAAACTGGTTTGTCGAATTCATCGTACTGTTACTATAATAGTCTGTTGATAATTCACAGACTGCGAATATGTTCTCAAATACTTATACAGAATGCTGTATTCCATGGTCAATACAGTACAAGGGTTTTTACATACAATTAAGTCCTTCGAATGAAGCACGATACGATTAATGGAATTAGCTCGTAGCGATATGTTTATTTATTTTTGAAGTGCTCATACTTCAGAGATGTTGTTAAATATGTAGAATTTTCTAAGAAAAAAAAAACATTCGTAAAAATATGATAAATTACATTTATCGAAGTAGTTTCACTTCACCACTATGGATTTTCCTATAAAAGGATCACATGATTAGTTCTTTAGAATCTCACGATAGGTAGGTATTTTTGAAAAGTTCGTTCTTCTAATTCTGCTCATAAAATTATTTCGATAGCGAACAAAGAAGTGGATAGTATTATAAATAAATTCAAAAATAATTTTACCTAATATAAATATGGAGTAAAAAATGAAACATAAAAAACCAAACTTACAATTTTTCTCAATAAATTCAACTGTCCACTTCGTCAATTCATCTTTTAGTTAATATAAAGAGCAAATTCTCGTCGCGATTGATAAGGTACACTGAACACAACACCGAATATAATAGCACTTTCGAACGAATTTATTTCAATTAAACTTCGGTTTCACATCATCATCCTGGCTACAAATACCTGGCAAACCGACTATTAACTATGGCACGTAATAATATCAAACTACAACGATCAAAAGGTAACCACGAATCGACTGATATTTTTTTACGAATACGACATCGTTTAATCGAAAAATTCAATATGCTCGTAGTCGTTGGTATTTTTTTGACACATCGGAGTGATTTCCCGACGAATAATTACGATCAGATGTAAAAAGTAGAATTGCAACTCCCACCATTAAAAGATATACGGACGTAATTCAACTCATGCCGTTTTACAATAATAGCATAGTAACGTGCTTTCACTTGATCTCATTCTCATTACAAACGCACCGAGATAAAATTTCGTACGAGCAATAATAAATCCAACGTTAGGTTTAACGTACGGTGGATGTAGTGTATCTCTGTATTGGCTATTTCAAGGCAAGCGACAAGCTGTTCTTGTCGTTTACGTGAAAATGAAGTGATAGCAATTTATAATTCTTTGATTCATTAGTCGATTTACAAAGATAACGTGAAATGATAATTTTTTTTTTTCAATTAAAAACATTACGCAAGTGAATAAACGATTCAATCATTTTTAAATTTAGTTACAGTTCCGAAAAAACGTTTGACGAATATTTCAAACTATATCTAAGAATAAAAGAATATTCTACATTCATCACGTAACAATGAAATTGTTGAAATTTGAAACAAAACATACCCATTTAAAAAAGAGAAACAATCTTGTTAAATATAAATTTTACGAATAGAATTCCATTACGATAACAATAAGTTTAAATTTATACGTACTCGGCATTGTTGCTGGAATTCCAATTCGTATCATCGGTCAAATTTTCTTTTCCTTCATTTTTCAAAAGAGAATCCAACTGATGAAGTTGAATTGATTGCGCGTCTTCCATGTCTAAAAAGAAAGAGAAAAATTCGCGAAATTATATTATGTTCGATTTTCACAAGAAAACTATCGAAGAAAAATTTTATTCACTTCAATAGAATAATACGATGCTACGACGATTTCATGTACTGAATTAATTATTTTAAGATAACAACAAAACTTTGGATTATTTAAACAGGTGGATAAATTTTATCTTCGAGTACGTCGCGTTAATATTCAAATTTTTCAACACGCTTCGAAGTTGTTGAAATCTGTTTTATTTTACAGATAATCCCTCCAGGTATGAGCCCGAATATTAATATAAAATCAATTATCTACAAATTAGAACAAATTTCGACGACTTATTTTTTTAATTTAAATATTAAAGCGTCGTACTCGAAGATAAAATTTATCCACCTATTTGAATAACTTGTAATTTTTTCGGTAATCTTAAAACATTAACATCAAATTGTCAAACCATCGTGACATAACATTAATCCTTACCTGTCGATTGATTAATTCCAAATTACGTCAGATTAATATTTCATCCCTCTAAGTGAACTGAAAACAGAAAAAGAAAACCAAAGTATGTTTAAAATCTGAAATTATAAGAGCATTAAAATTAACCATTTAATAAATAATAATTATTAAAGTTCTACGTACTTTTTCTTATTTTTTTTTTTTACAAATTTCAACAAAGTAAGTAATGAAGCGAATTAAAACCGCTCAAGTACTTGCAATCGGTATTTATCATCGAAAATGTGTGAACCAAATAATACCCATAATTATTGTAATTATTTATGAACGGAATATCGACGTAAAACAGACACCATATGGTATTCATTCTCATACGAAGACGTGAAATACTGTTTTGGTGAATAAAAAAATAGAATGAAAATAAAACTGGAAAATTTTTTACAGATTATACGATTACATTCGCCATTACGAGATAAATAAAGGTGTAGGAGTAACATCAATAGCTCGACTTGGCCTACGCAGGTTTAATATTCTTTGAAAATAAAACGCTATCAATAAAATTGGAATCCCAAAATTAGACATGGATTGAATAAAAAATAATAACATGAAAGTATATTAAGCAGTATTTATACATTTATCGGGGTAATATTGAATACGTGTCTTTTTTCCTCGTATTTTTGGCTGTAAAATAATATTCCTTCCGGTCTAAACCACCGAAACACCTGTAAAAGCCATTTAACAATATGCCATATGGCGCATGATTAGAGACGATTGATAATCAATTTTAAAGCAGTAAAACAATTGAATAGTACACATATTACTGCGAACATTCCTGAAGTTTTCATGCGATGTATTTATTTAGTGTTATCTATAAATACACCGTACATTTAAACCGAATTCCAAAGCAAGTGATTTTGGAATAGAAGGTTAATAAGAAGTAGCAGTACATAATGGAATCCGAAATTTACAAAAAATAAGTATCGTGATCTTTATTGAACTAATTTTTCAAAAGATATAATCCCTATCTGAGAAGGCAACTTTGAAAAAATGCAATGCCAGTTCGAGTGAAATGTAAAACTTTAATGTGCATGGTCATAGACCTCGGTGTAAGATAAAAACATCGCTGCGAATTGTAATCGAAAAATTTTCGTTAAAACTTACTCGTCATAGAATAATCCGTCATTTTCCATTCGAATCATCAACAAGTAAAACCTTTAATACTTTCACATTACACTTAACTTATCGTTTAAAATTATCAAATATTACATTTTAACACCATGAATATGAATATTTATAATCTTTTGCCCCCGCCCCCAAATCCATTGTTCTTGTTCACTCGAAAATAACAACAATGCAGTGTTACCTCTTATGCTCGATGAAAAAATTCTTTTTATGAATAAATTAATTTCAATTGAAAACAATTTATTCTGTTGTCCAAGTGAATTTTAAAATGAAAATGCATAAAATTTATAAAGAGAGTGTTTTTAATAATTTTTATTTAAAAGGCGTGAATGTTTATACGAAAAAATATATTTCTTTGATTAAAGGATTTTTCACCAAGCAAGGTAATTTTTATGCGAAAATGCTGAAGATAAATCAGCTGTGTGATAAGAAAAGTTTAAAACGCATTTTGTTTAATTTAATATTTTTTTCTTTGTAATATAACTTAAACTTTCATACATCAAATTGTATATTTTAAATCATTACATTAGTAAGTGAAAACCATACGCTTATTATAATTTTACTACTTTAATACCCAGTGTACGAATCCAGTGGTAATTATGATTCATTAGGTAAGTTGTATTCGCCATTGTTCATGTTCTATTTGATTTTAATTATAAATGATTTTCTCTTATATTTCTACGGTTTTACTCTTGAAATGAGTATCGTTATTGATTTGATTAGTGATCAATAAGGATTATATTCCACAGCATCTTCTTCATCATTCATTTCACGTGTAAGATATTTGAAATAAAAACTTGAGGTACCTAAAACAGAAGCACAAGCATAAACTTCATTAGTTGAATATGGCGTACCATTTGATGTAAAAGTTTCAACATTTCGTATAGTAAATTGTTAATATTGTAAATAGGTTACGTGTATTTGAGTGACAGAGCTTATCTAGGCTTGTTTGAAGATATTCTTATCATCTCCGTGAATCGATAAGTTGCCCTATGACCTTTTATTGATTTGGGTTCACTATGCGAAAGAAAACAGTTGCTAATAGAACTTAATCCACGTTTAAAGTTTTTAAAATGGATGGTTTGTTTATTAATGATGTCCCTTTTTTGGAAAGTGAAAGCTTGAGCTTTTGCGATTGGTATTATTTTAGTCATGTACGTACGTCGATATTATTTTTCTTTTTTTTACTCAGTAATCTAGGTAATAGGTACAAAATGCATTGGAATATTTTCTATATGGAGTAATTGGTAATATTGTTTGAATTTTTTTCAGGTACATTCAATCAATATGGACCAACAAACGAGCTCATTCGCTTACATTTATAGCTATTCATTACAGACCAATGTACAAATTAAAATCGGTTCACTCGAGGGGAATCACTTGAAAGCATGTAAAGAAGAAATTTTGAAAAACTACGAGCTAAAATTCTCCGGTTTATTCGAATCAAAATGCGCAGATCTGATGGTAATATGTCGAGTTTATAGTGACGGTGCACCATTATGTTTACCAGTTTCGTCTTCGTACAAAGCATTCACCAGCAGATGGAACTGGAGTGAATGGATCACATTACCAATCATGTTTAGCCATTTACCACGAAACGCTTTGTTAGCAATAACGATATACGACTGCGTGGGTGCATCGGAAATGCGTCCCGTAGGTAGTACAACCATATCACTATTTGGAAAACGTGGTGTATTTCGAAAAGGTATGATGGATTTACAAGTATGGCCGTTTAGAGAAGCCGACGGTAGTGCAAACACCTCCACTCCAGGCAAACCTCCCAATGACGACGGTCAAATGTACTCGTTAGGTAAACTAACAAAAAAATATCGAGCTGGATTGATGCCTACGGTGGATTGGCTCGATAGATTAACCTTTCGTGAAATAGAAGTTATCAACGAGCGCGAAAAAAAGAATTCCGATTTTATGTATTTGATGGTAGAATTTCCGGAAGTTGTAATTAACGACCTTTCGTATCATGTTGTTTATTATGAAGAAGAAGGCGACGATGTGCTGCCTTGTCGAATGCAAGCTGATATTGTTACCATTCCTGATACAGAAATTTCACTCGATAACCTAGTCGAAAACAAACACCACAAGTTAGCTCGTAGTTTACGTAGCGGTATCTCCGATAAAGACGCTAAACCAAACGCTAGCGTACGCGATCAACTGAACACCATCGTAGGATACCCTCCGACCAAACAACTCACCACCGAAGAACAAGATCTCATTTGGAAATTCCGATTCTATCTGAAAGGTTCGAAGAAAGCTTCCATCAAGTTCCTCGAATGCGTTAATTGGAAACTACCGGGTGAAGTTAGACAGGCTTTGGATATGCTGGCGATTTGGGAACCGATGGATGTCGAAGATGCGTTACGTTTACTCAGTCCGTCATTTCAACATCCTTCTATGCGAAAGTACGCGGTTACGAGGTTGAAACAAGCGTCCGACGAAGATCTACTTTTGTACCTGTTGCAATTAGTGCAAGCCTTGAGGTACGAAAATTTCGAAGATATTAATACAAAATACCGATATCTCAGCGATTTGGTCACGTCGAAAGATACTTCCGCTATGGAAACATTATCGTCAACGTCCACCGATACAACCACATCCGCCATTAGCACAGCTAGCTATAATAATAACGCCGAAGTAATGCAATATTATAAAACCATATTCGATAACAGCTCCGATATGGATTTAGCCACGTTCCTCATATATCGAGCTTGCCGCAATTTCAATCTAGCTAATTATTTTTATTGGTATTTAATGGTGGAATGTGAGAATTGCGAATCTTCCACCGTCAAACAAGATAATTCTACTAAAAATATGTACCTAACTGTACGAAATACGTTTTTATTGTTGTTACAAAACGGCAGCACCGAAATGCAGAAAAAATATTCGTACGTGAAACGCCAGAAAACGTTTATCAAAAAATTAGTCTTACTGGTGAAGAACGTAGCTCGAGAAAAAGGTAACCGTAAAAATAAAATCGAACATTTGAGAGCTTTATTGAAAGACAGCGAAACGTTCAAGTTTAATTTTTCCAACTTCAAACCGTTACCATTTCCGTTAGATCCTACCATATATATCAAAGGTATAGTTCCTGACAAAGCTACGTTATTTAATTCCGCTTTGATGCCTTCTAAGTTGACATTCATATCGACTAATTATACCGAATACGTAACGATATTTAAACACGGCGATGATCTAAGACAAGATCAATTGGTGTTGCAAATTGTAACGTTAATGGATAAACTATTACGTAGCGAAAATCTCGACCTAAAGTTGACCCCTTATCGAGTATTAGCCGTCAGTATTAAACACGGATTTGTACAATTTGTAAAATCAGTGCCAGTAGCAGAGGTATTAAATACCGAAGGAAGTATACAGAATTTTTTCCGTAAGCATCATCCGAACGAAAACGGACCTTATGGTATTTCGGCCGATATTATGGACACGTACGTGAAAAGCTGCGCCGGATACTGCGTTATAACCTATTTACTAGGCGTAGGAGATCGTCATTTTGATAATTTATTACTCACAACGACCGGAAAATTATTTCACATCGATTTTGGATACATTCTCGGTCGTGATCCGAAACCTTTACCGCCTCCGATGAAACTCAGCAAAGAAATGGTCGAAGCTATGGGCGGTGTTACGTCGGAGCATTATCACGAGTTTAGAAAATTATGTTATACAGCTTTTCTTCACCTCAGAAGGCATTCCAATTTGATTCTAAATTTATTTACGCTTATGGTCGACGCGAGCGTACCGGATATTGCATTAGAACCTGATAAAGCTGTAATGAAAGTACAGGATAAATTCAGGTTAGATCTGGGCGACGAAGAAGCTGTACATTATTTTCAAAATTTATTAGACGTGTCGGTTACCGCGGTAATGGCAGCGTTAGTCGAACAATTACACAAATTTGCCCAATATTGGAGAAAATAAAACGCTCCGATATTGGTGTAACCTTGATTTATCATCAGAATTCTCTAATCGTATTATTTCTGTTATCTCGTTGTTTGTTATTCAGTTTAAGCGAAAGTCAAATACTTGAAATTAGTTTACTTTTTTTCATTTCTAATTTGTACTCGTTTTTATTTTTTAGATGAAACGGATTTTTTAATTATTTTTTTACAATAAATTGTATATCGTACGATTTGATATATTTATTGCGCGTTTTTCTTCGTAGGCGTGTCTCTAAAATTCGTATATGGCGGAACCTGTGTTTAAAGCGGATGGTAAGCGACTTAAAGATAATTTATTCGAATCGATGATTTTTTTTTTCCAAAAAATATATCACGAGCTGTTGTCTTTCTCGTTCGCAGAACATCCACATATAAGGTATAATCCTTTAAAAGACGAATGGGTTATCGTATCACCGCATCGATTACAAAGACCGTGGAGCGGTCAAGTTGAAGATTCTCACGAGGATGAAATACCCGAATTCGATCCTACTAATCCTCTAAGTCCAGGAGTCACGAGACCAAATGGCAAGGTGACGAGAAATGCGCTACCATGAGAATTATCCTTATGAATACATACTAAATTGATTCGTGTTCGAATAGAAAAATGACGAGTATTCTGGCACATACGTATTCGATAACGATTTCCCTGCTCTGAAAGAAGAAGGACCAGATCCACCATCCAGTGATGATCCTTTGTTTCAAATAAAACCTGGCAAAGGTTTATGTAAAGTTATGTGTTTTCATCCCAAGTCTAATATCACTTTGCCATTGATGTCCGTTGAAGAAATCAAATCTGTTATTAATAGGTAATCTATTTTTAACTTTTATCCGTTTGATTTATTTATTTTAATGAATAGGCAATCAATCCTGTTGACAAAACTGCGTTGAACGCCTTTCAAAAAACGATGATACGAATCGCGTTTTAAAAACGCAAGCACTTGTTCGACCATTTATTTTAAAAATTGAACTGCGCTGCATTTATATATATGGTGGAATGTGATGGTTTTCGATTTTTTAGTATCAGCTTTTCTAATCAGCGTGTAGCGTTCAATACAGCGGTTTTAAAACGCTACTCTTCTGTGATAATGTGCGTATCAACGTACAGTGGACACCCTGGATGCTATAATCCAGAAAATCCTTTGGAGTTAAAAGCGTTCCAGGTTTTTCTTTTCGTCAGTGGAGGAGTTTACTGACATACTTTAAAAGTTTTAAATCGAATTTATGAACTGAATACATTATTGATTAGTTATATGTTTTGATGTTATCATTTTATCGCATATACTAATCGAATTATCTCATGATATTGACTTAGTACAAATATTGTTGATAAGACTGTGCTTGTACATTTAAATTTTGAAATTGAAAATTTTTACAGATGGATAGAACAATTTAACGAACTCAGTAAGAAATACCTATGGGTACAAATCTTCGAAAATAAAGGTGCCATAATGGGCTGTTCAAATCCTCATCCTCACTGCCAAATTTGGGCATCCTGTTTTTACCCGAATGAACCTAGAATAAAATGTAAAAATCAAAAACTTTATTACGAAAAATATAAAAAACCGATGTTAATGGATTATGTAGAAAAAGAATTGAAAAACGAGGTTTGTTTGATCCTATTCCATTATAGTCAGTTCAATTTAAATTGAGTCCTGGTTATCAGAATAAAAATATAACCAATATGCTATTAATTAAACAAAATGCTTTACAGAAATTGCTAGATATTGGATTTCTAGCAATTCGATTGGTTTGTAATAATTATGTTTGTATTGGTGAGGGTTCAATTTAAATTGAGCCTTCGTTATCAAAACGAAAATGTAAACAATATGCTATTAACCAATCAACTTGCTAGAAATCTGCTGGATATTGAAAAGCTAGCAATTTGATTGGTTTGTAATAATTATGTTTGTTTTGGTGAGGGTTCAATTTAAATTGAGCCTTCGTTATCAAAACGAAAATGTAAACAATATGCTGCTAACCAATCAACTTGCTAGAAATCTGCTGGATATTGAAATTCTAGCAATTTGATTGGTGTGTAATAATTATGTTTGTATCGGCGAGAGTTCAATTTGAATTGTACAGACTTACAAGTGTTGAATGATGCAGTTAGTAAACGTCTAAAATTCTCTAACCGGTTTAAATGCAACAGGTCAGAATCGTAGATAAAAATGATGATTTCGTGGTGTTGGTTCCGTTCTGGGCATCTTGGCCATTTGAAACGATGATTTTACCGAGAAAGCATATATTAAGAATCAATGATCTCGATGAAAAACAAAAGATCTCTTTGAGTAAAATTATGAAGTCAATTTGTACCAAATACGATAATTTGTTCAAGACATCTTTTCCTTATTCAATGGGATGGCATGGTTAGTTCAAATGAAATTATTGTGAAATAAATATACAATACAAAATACTATACTTACGTGAATATTTACCATTTTAGGAGCTCCCACTGGAAACGAAACTGAAGGTGAATATCAACATTGGGTATTTCATGGTATTTATCTTCCACCATTATTAAGATCAGCTAGTGTCAAGAAATTTATGGTCGGGTAAGTGATAAAAGAATAGAGTGAATCATATTTTAAACGTAAACTTGACTCAGCGATTGTTAATTTTCAGATACGAAATGTTAGCTAACGTGCAACGTGATTTGACACCAGAAAAAGCTGCCGAATATTTACGTAATCAACCAGATATTCATTATAAACAGAAATGAATTCAGTCGATTTGAAAACAATCGTTGTTTGAAAAACATATAGATTTATCAATTTAAAAATAAAGCGCAATTATGTTAGAATGTCTATTTCAATAATGAGGAAAGTTTTGATCAATGTTCTCGGACCATGCGTGAAATCCGCCTTCGACATCGTACATGGATTTAACATCCAGTTTGGATTTCAACATATTTACAGCTATTTGTGAATCGTTACCTCGTCTGCAGATAAATATAACTGAAAAACGGATACAAAAATTAAAACAACTAAATGCCTACGTATTAAAATGAATATCTTAGTGAAAATTTACTTACTCTTTGGATTACCCGTGATACATTTTAAATCGTTTATTTTTTTAATTAGAAAATCCGAATTTTTATCCAACGAATTAATGTGCAAATTGATCGACTCCGGCAAATGGCACATTTCGTATTCGACATTAGAACGTACATCGATCAGTAGATGCGGTTCTCTTTCAGATCTCAATTTATACAAATCGTTTACTGAAATTCGCTCGTTTTTGTTCAACAAATTAAGTGATTTTCCCTATAAACACGTAACGAAAATTTAAAATTACAGTCCACACGATGAGAATATTACTATAATGTTATTACTATTATTACTTTATCGTTCGCTGGCGAGGAACAGAATTCTTCGTAATCAATAAGTTGTTTAATAGTAGGATTTACACCGCAAACGTCACAGTCTATTTTCTTTTTACGTAATTTAATGCACCTGAATGTGGTATCGTATCCATCGAAAAGTAACATTTTACCCGATAGTACACCATCCAAATCGAGGATTATTTTTATAGCTTCGAGAGCTTGTAATGTGCCAATTACACCACAAACTAACAAATGAAAAAAAAATTAGTGTAAATAATAATTTCGAAGATATTCTGATTTTGATATGATTATTTACCTGGTCCTAGGACGCCAGAACTGCTACAATTGTTCACCGTGTTTGGAGGAGGAGGTTGAGGATATAGGCATCTATAACAAGGCGAACTCAAATGATTATAGACAGTGAGCTGGCCTTCAGTTTGTAAAGCTGATCCACTGACTAATGGTTTTTTCGCAAATATACACGCATCGTTCAACAAGTATCTGGTAGCGACGTTATCGGTAGCATCAAGAATTACATCGTACTGATTTATGATAGGAATAGCATTTTCGCTGGTTAATTGACATTTGTGATTTTCAAAATTCACTTTGTGGTTTAATCTGCAAACACAATTATAACAATGGAATTTACGATATCAATTTTGCACACTTGTAATATCTAAATTACCATATATTGAATAGTTGAAATAAGTCAGTAATTAATGAAAAGTACTTAAATCACCTTTTCAATTTTTCCGAAGCTGATTCGACTTTAGCAACGTTTATATCATCCTCCGAGTGTAATATCTGTCTATGTAAATTATTGATTTCTACGTCGTCATAATCAACCAGTCCAATGCGGCCTATGTATACAATATACATTGTATAGATACGGTTTCATGAATTCCAAATAACTTGAATAAACGAAGCATATATTTACCAACGCCGGCCGAAGTCAAATACATTGCAGCTGGACATCCTAAGCCACCGATTCCAACGATCAAAACTGAAGCATCCTTCAGCCGTTGTTGTCCTAAAACCAAAGTATATCAGTATTTTGAGATTAAAATTAAATAATAATTAAATATTACCCTTTAATCCGACAACAGGTAAGATAATTTGACGGCTGTATCTTGAAATTTCAGCGGTTTCAAGTATGCCATTGTTTCGTTGTTTCTGCGAAATTAGTCAGGTATACACAGACATTAACATAGTGCTATTCTAAATACGGGAAAAATTATGGAATAAGAAAACTTTTAACGTGTTTTTAAAAGAAAACTGATTTCGTTTCTCGATGATTACAAAAAATATTTAATTTAACTCACTTGCTTATCTTCAAGCAAAGCCAGAAGCTTCCTTTTTTCGCGTAATTTTTCATTAAGCGAATCAATCTCATCTCGTAGTCTTTGGATGTTTAAAGACGTCAACGAAGGATCGTCCATTGTGATTAAATATTTATTCTTTTTCTATTTAAATCGCAAAATGAATTCAAAAAACCACGAGACAATGGCGATAAAAATAATAAACAAAAACCTGTTAACGATGGAACAATGTTAGATTTGCAAGCAATTTTAATTCTCCTTGGATAGAATTTCAAATGGAATTGTTTCGAAAATTAAAAAACTGTACTATTTGATTATTTTTTAATGAATTGAATCATTTGTTAGTTATGAATCACATTTAAAATTTGTAAATAGGTAATAAACATACATTTATGAACGATGCATTTGAAATATATTATTTGAGGGCATTACATATTTTCATTGATGAATTATACTGATTTTAGACTGTAAAGCGTAAGGAAATATTTATAAGATAATAGTTTCCATCGTATAACAAAGAATAGCATAATAATATGCGTTTATCTTGAATGTGTCAAGCATCAAAAATTGCGAACAACGAAAATCGAAACGCACATGTGCACAAATGCAACAGAATGCAATAATTATGCACTTTATGCATTTCTTATGCAGAATACTTTTAAGTTACAGAAAGTGGGAACACTGTTTGAAAATTTTTCATATCCGATAGTTGATTGGCAGAGTACAAAAGTTTCGTCACAATCTTACAATTACATTACTTTTTGTAAATTATTTAACTATTTTTTGTAGTGAAGTAAATTTTATTTATTTTTATGGAGTCCACGATGCGAAGCCATATTGATTTCACTTTAAAATAAGTAATTGTAGTTTGTACGTTACAAGCTTCTAGTTCTGTGATGTTCATACATTTCCAGAGTTCCTACCACTGAGATCCATTAGCACTGCTCAGTTAATATTCTTTCGCTTTTTGAAATTAAACAAAAAAAGTAGACTTAATAAAAAGTTGTATACCTTATATTTATTTGAATGATGATTCTTTTAAATTTCCAAAACGTATTCATAGTTTACTTTACATATGTACATTCATGCATAACTTGTTCTGTTGGTGTTCATCAGTTCATCATTGTTCAAGAATAGAAATATTAATAAAAGTACCGAAAAGTTGATCATTAAGTTACCTTGGAGTTAAAATACGAAATATTATTGAACTAAGTCTCACACTTGAAGTTATACGTTTACACATATGTGAGAACGAAGAAATTAAGAATGGACTTGAGAAATTGTTTTCAAATTTCAAGTATAATATTGAAAAAAAAAAGTGTAAACAGAGTGCAAAACGTCACGATGATACTCATACAAGGAAAATCATGGGAAAATGGAAAAGTACAAGATCAAGATCTTTTCCGATGTTTTATTAATCAGTGTTACCTATTTTACAATTTCAACTAACAACACTGTTGTTTCAACTTCATCGTCGTCGTTCCTTACTCCCTACCGTGCCGAAATTATTTTCCACGCATGGAAATGAATAATGGATTATAGCATTTTCTTATCTATCGAGCATGTTCGTAATTGCATAATACCTACTTGCGGCATAAAATGATAGTAGTTTTTTTCTATGTAAACGCGGGTTTTTTCTCAAAATAATTATTTAATACTTACAAAGTATATCAGTAACACGTCTTTTATGTCGATAAAAAACAAGATAAAAGTGTTAGGAATTGGTCTCGTCAATTCTTCATCTTCGCGGCTTTCTCGGTGTATTTATTTATCGAATTAATTTCTTATTCATTCTACTCGTGTATTGAATTTCGTCGAATTAAAATGTCCATTTCTTGTGCCATCTTCTAAAGTAAAGCAGTTCTCGATTAATCAATTTAAATGGTGAGTATTTTTTACATTTTACGCAAAGATTTATCTATCTTCGTACTTATATCGAAGGCATGATTATACGTGATATTTTTGTACATTTTTCACGGTTCATTGAAGTATCGTATACAAAACTAATTATCGATAAAAATTAATCTTCGTTTCAAGTTGAGAAATCAGATGGTTCGCGTTATTTTAAAACATTGGTAAATAGGTACAGTAAAATCGTAGTATTTCGAAGAAGGAAAAAAAAAAAACATTAGAATGATGAAGTAATTTGAATAATTAACGAATTTTAATAGGTTCAGGTTGGTACGTTTTATTTTTGGCACGGGTGAACTGAGAGTTTAATTTGTAATGGGCTAATTAATATGATCCATTTTTTTTCCACTAATATTGCTAAAACTAATTTAAAGAATCGTTGTTTCATTGTTAGTGAAGTCGGGGGAAAAAAAAATACTTTACATACCTACCGTAAGTAGTATACATATGTAATGTACGTAGAAGTACGTTATCATTGACATTGATATTGCATTTTTCCTCTTATCTCACATTGACCATGTGTACTCATATGTACCCCTTCCTTTTCTTTTTTTTTTTTTTTTTTTTTCGAAAAATGAGTAATCGCTTTTAGTCTGTTTGTAAAACTGAAAATTGTCAACAACGGCATCATCGGTTCATTAATTTACGGATTAGTTTATGTTCGCGCGCATTTACGAAACACGAATACGTATGTAAACCGGTTCGGGATGATCAGCTCTCAGCTGATATTTTTAAATTGTAAAAGACATCGTGTTTAAAGAGTCTGGGGTACGTCTTCGAAACATTTGTTGTCTGCAGGTAGTACCGGTCTGATTAAGGAAAACTGGTCGATTATCGTTCATAGACTATTGCATAATGAAAACGTTTGGACGTGTATAATCGTTCGATAACACGCTCGAAAATTATCTACTAATTACATTTCGGTTTTTATATCGCTATGACTTAGATTTAGACGGATCTGTGTGTGTGTGTGTTGTTGTTTTTTGTTATTATTATTATTATTTTGCTTCGTACTTTACCTACCTACGTTATTAATTGTTTGGTTATATTTTTGACGCGATGTCCGATAAAGCTAAAACATTACCGCGAGCTAAACGCGACAAAAGTCCTAGTCCTTCGTCTTCTTCGTTTTCGTCGCTGAAAACAGCCACCGTTGGTAAAATAAACTCATTCCGAAGCATGAAAAATCCGTTGCATCGTAACAGAAAAAAGAAGAAAACCGATTCGGTTACGACGGTCGATTCTTCGGAACCGGCAACCGTTGGCAGCAGTAGTCAAGATCTCAACGACACTCCCGAACTGCCCGAAGATGGAGTCGGTGAACCGGACGCAACCAGTACTCCAACGACGGCGGTTTTAGACGCGGTGCAGCCAACTCAGGAAAAGCTGAAAACGCCCAAAAAAGCGAAACCGCCGAATGTGAAGAAAATCGTCAAAGGAGGTAAAGGTATCCTGAATAAATTAAAAGGTAAAAACGAAAGCGCCGCTATAGTCGTCGATACGCCTTTGGATCTGCGTCGAGGAGGCGCTACCGTCGTTAAAAAAGAATCGAACGGCGGCCAAGCCGAAGAAAATACCGAAGCCATCGAGCAAGAAGAATTGAAAAACGGTGACATTAGCGAAATGGCAATTACGAGTAAAGACGATTGGTCGACGCAGACCACCTGCGAAAAAGTACGTAAATTGTCTCGTCTAGAATTAAACGAAACTATATATAACGAAGAATTCGAGGGTGACGGCTTATCCGATTCTCTTACCCCTGACGAGGATACATTTGTCGCCACCGAAGATGCGACCAGTTTATCTACGCCCGAGCCTGTCACTTCGAACGGTGCTCCGATCAATTTCGATAAAAAGTCGCCTTCTACTATTAAAAAAGAAATTCTATCATCTATTAATTCGGCTAAAACTCGTAAAACTTCTGATCCGATATCGAATGGTTCCAGAAGTACTGTTAGAACGCGAAAAGTTAGTATGCAGGTTCGTTCAATTAATTTTTCCTATTCGCAATTTGGCCTCTTTTTTTTCATAGAATGGGCTGAAGTTGTAAATAGGCTATGTAATTTCATCGCAGTTGTAAGCGCCTTGCTTGTATATGTATATTTTTTTCCTTCATCACTCAGCATGTTAAATATGCTAACTTTATGTCTAACTTTCACTTATACCTACTCCTGGTCTGGTAACATCTTCGGTTTTTCTGTACATAAAATAGTTTATTATTAATTTTTTTTTTTTTTTTTTTTTAAAGCATGCAAGTGACGTAGG
>FIZR01026725.1:0-86004 GCA_900060175.1 Ferrisia virgata
TAGGTTTACGATATATATCGAAAATGTATTTGTTTTCGTTAATTTCTATTTTCAAATCTAGGAAATTAAGTTGTTTTCCACCTATTTCTAGTGTGAATTGTATCTCTCTCGTCTGAAGATGATAGTACGTCTATCGAAACGCGTCACTCTTGTTTTTAAATACTACGAATAAATAGCGTTTTTAGTGTAAAAGTTAATTTTCCTAATTTATAATGCAACAAGCAATTAACGCTAAAAGTGAATTTATTAAATCAATATCGTTGTATAGTTGTATAATCGCATATGCTTCTTACTATTCACCCATACCTACACACGAAAATGTATTGAGAACGTCCAGAAATGTTTTAAGGAAGGGGTTAAATTTGTAGCGTGGAACATAGTGAGGGCGAAATAAAATTCAACGTAAATCTTAAAAAATTTTAATTTTTCACGCCTAAACGAGGAAGGGGCTATAGCCTCGGTAGCCCTCCCCTCAGGTGCACCACTCAGAATATGTAGAACATGTAGAATAGGGTAGAGTGAAAAAAAACATGCCTCGAATTTTGACCAATTTCACAGAGGTGATTGACTTTGAGGTTGAAAACCCACCTTACGAAATTTTGTGACCTTAGCTGAGAGTCATTTATAACCTCCTAAAAATGGCATAAAACCCCGATCACAGAGCTAAAAAGTTGAGATTTGAGTTTCTGCATCTATCTAGCGCATTTGGATTCGATCCAAGACCTTTTTTGGCCGTCTACCAGGGGGTTAAAAAGTTACATATCAATGAATCGAATAGGTCTCAAGTTATCTGAAATCGACCGTGCTGCCGTCCTTTGTTACACCTAAGTGGGTATGACCAACACAAACATGTTCTCTATGCCTATTAATATCAGGATGGTTTCTTGGGAGATCTTATTCAGCTTTGGTGTAGTAATTTGCCGTTGTTTTCTATGCTATCAACAGGAAACTCATCGCATCGTTAGCCGAATTTTTGCAACCCTAAATTCAGCAGTAGGTAAACGCTCGAACCAGTTATATGCATTCTAGTTCCGAAATGGCGCAATGTGCTATCTAATTATCTCTGTTGTAACCGACAGTGCTCGGTTAAAAAATATATACAATTAATTAATGAGACTACATTACCTCAAGTACGCGCCCAAAAAATTTTCCAACTCGAAGAAGTGGATTTAAGTTGAAATAGTTGGATAGTTTTGCATAGTAGTGCTACCAATCTCATATTATTTAATAAACATTTAAAATAATGTTCCTTTTCATGGTAAAATTTCACAATTCTGATTCTTGAAATTATTTCCCAAATTGATAGCACTGTTTTGCGAAACTATCCAATCATTTCAACCTCAAATTCGGAAGTAGAAAATGGAACCCGAGGAATTTAATCAGTTTAGAAGAAGGAATAGGAAGTCAGGAATCTTTTATAAAAATTTAAAAAAAGATTTAGGAACCAGAACATGGAATTTCAAGATTTGTGGAATTTCATGCAAGTAGTGATGAAAGAGAAAGAAAGACTCAAAATAGCCCATATTGCTCAAATTTTTAATAAAATTACACAAATTTGGAAGGAATTTCAGAACCGAATCGTTGATGTTTCGATTTTTTACGAATTTTCAACGATTTTTCTTACAGATAGGAACATACATTAGGAGCAACACTTCGTGCATGATTTACATTTTTTACAAACAAATCTTTGAAAATTCGTAATAAATCGAAAAATCAACTTGGAAAGCTGTAAATTTGGATTTACCTAGAGGGTTTTTGACACGCTCTTTCCATCTAAGTTTCATCAAAATCGCAGCATTGCAGACCACGTATTTTCTGTGTTGAAGATTTGATTTTTGCGATCTGCAAACTTTCAAAGCTCTTTTTAAATTTTAAAAATTATATGCTATCAAGCTACCGATGGTCCAGGAAGATGTAGAAACTCAAATCGCACGTTTTTGATATTGTGTTCGAAGTTTCATGAAGCGTTAAGCAAGCTATAATCGAGAGAAACTTCATTTTTTTCGAAAATTACCTACTTTGAGTACACCCTAGCACCACCCATTCTAAAGATATCGGGCTCAAATTTCGTCCCCACTCGAAGTAAGTATCCTCACTGAAAATGGTTAAAATCTGAGGTATGCTTTTTTCCCGCTCCACCCTAATCTAGAATATTGGTAAAATAAATTCAGTTAAAAATTTATCGTTACTAGGGAGATAAAATGCTACTTTATGCCCCTCTCGCTGATCGTTGGGGAAGCACAAACAAGCATTTATCTCCCTATTCAAAGAAAAATATTGTATTTAACACCGGAAGACAAGTTATTTTCAGCGAGTTAGAGTTATTTGCCTCGTTTTGCTCGTAAAATAAATTTCAAAACTCCTCAAAAATCACTTTACCTCCTTTGTTGAATAATATACAATTAAAGGGTTGAATTTTGACATTACTGTACGTTATACTACCTTTTTTTTTACGCATTTTACGTACTCCGCATTCTACATTTTATTTTACCTTTATTCTACCTATAAAAGTAAAATAATTTGTCACAAAAACCAACCCTGAGATCTTATCGTTCTTGGTAGTGAAAAAAAAACGGATCAGTCTGCTTATCTATCTATCTACCTACCTATGTGTCTTGTAGAAAAAAAAAAAGGTTAATTATTGTGATTGCCATCTACCTAGTTCTGCTCATGGCTCACTGATAAAATGATGAAAATATTGAACCCTGTTTTAGAACATCTGAAAACTGCTCGATTCTTCCATTGCCATGAGTTTAAGAAGTGGAAGATTAGAAAATGAAATCGTTTTTATGTTTCCGGATACTCGTTGGTAGCCTGCCAAGCTGAGATCTTTTAGCCAAGTTTTGAACTCAGAGAGTTGGAAAACGAGAAGAAAGAAAAGTACCTAATGTTGGACCGAGGTAATCTCTCTCTTTCGGCTATTTTTTTCATAAAACTCGTATCAAAATTAACTTACCCATAAAAAGTTGAAAACTAACCAGGGAAGTGCTTGTAATATCAGATTTCGATTTTCATGAAATTCAGATAATTGAAAAATACTTGACTTCAATATGCTGGATTATTTTCGGCAAAAAAGTTGAATATTATGGAAAAAGTGCTAAGCAATTTTAAAAAATTCCTCATGTTGAAAAAAATCACGAATTTTTTAAAAGTTTTGTTACTTCAGATGAAATTTGGACTTTTGCTGGGACCAAAGGTGTGATAACATGAAGAATTTTCAAAATTTACTTGCCATTTTTTCCTTAATATTCATAATGACGTTCAACATGTTGGTAACTGATTGAAACCATTATGAAATAGTCAACACTCGTTTGCAATGCTTAATAAAATAATGTAATGAAACAAAAGATAATACGCAACAACATAAAAAATTATATGATGTAGTGTATAAAACATAAATAATTCAAACGAAAAGCAGCATTAAATACCAAATGAAGCAATACCTAGAACCATATAAAACTGAATATAATATCAATAAAACAACAAAAATGAGAATTCAGAAGTGCCTAATGATTTTTTATAAATTTTTCAATTTTGATATTAATTTTTTATTGTTGGGGCTCCTTCCAGTTCCATTTTCTGTACCCGTTGGATTGTTAAGCTGAACTAAATAGTAATTATTTGATTTTCGGTGAAATTATTCAACTTATAAATGATATTTTCCATAAGATTAGGCACTTAACACGTACTAAAGACTAAAGCACCAAAACAAATTAAAAATATGATTACAAATTATGCGAGCTAGCTTCTTACTAATATATGATACATAACTTATATCTTATACATACTAATAAATAAATAATAATTCGGAAATAATCATAGCAAAGGAAACTTAAGACGTTAATAGTAAAACAAACATAATTTGGCGGATCCGTTATACGACTGAAGCGAAATACATACTTATTCATTAAATGTCCACAATATCGGAAGTGTCTCCCTTGCACAAGCTGTTCACGTAATCGAAAACTATAGCCTTGTCATCGTTTGAACCCAAAGCCACACATTTTGAGTGATCACCAGTAAGCGCGATGGTGAAATCGTACTCGGTAAAAACAGCCGAAGAATTCTTCAATTCTACTTTTAGTGACTCACAACTACAACTAGAATTGTTGACTGCTCTATTGCAGATGGAAGAAAGACTGTAAGTCGAACCCGATTCACAGAGTCTATCACTAAAAAAACAATACATGTGCTAGGGTTAGATACACCAAATTTATGCGCAAATTACCTATTTAAATAATTTATTTGAGATTTAGCGAATGGAAATTTTATTCTCTTAAAATCGGTTCTGAATTTCCATTTTTCTTTAAACTTATTAAAATTAAATTTCTATTCTTAGTTTTGTATCTATTTACTATATATGTAGATACTTAAATGCTGAAAAGCAAATAAGTAGAAATTTTCAACTAAGAATGGGTAGCTTTAATCTTAAAAAAATGGAAAATATAGTGAAGTATTAGTAACAATTCGAAGGAAATTGAGCCCACATTGTTTCTCATTGAGTTTTGCATTCATTAATTCATTAAACAAAAAGCCTTATTGTTTGAAAAAACTTTAAATTTTATTCAAGTACCATTACCGTTTTTTTTTTCCATCTAGACTATTGTCTGAGTTATACCAAAAGATTATTAGGTTGCCATTGGCACAGGCAGAACGTAGCTTGAAGAAAATTGCTACCTATTTTGTAGAGCCCGTTTTCGTTCGCAAAGAACAATTCAGGGTATAGTACCGCTCACCAACTGTATTCAAAGTTATCATTTTTTAAAACGTGTGTCCGTGGACAACCTTTCAAAAAAGTAATATTAACGAACCGTTCTGGTTTCAATGAACCCAACAATTTTACCAGAAGAAAAAGATGAAAGTTGGTTCTTGGTACACGACAACATGAGCCATTCCAATCCTTATCATTATCATCATAAATAATAACAATACACCTAAATAAAACTGCAAGAAAAAATTAAGTGAAAAAGATCCAATTTATTCATAAAAAATTAAAGTTGGCCCGTTCTACGGCACTTGGAGGCCTGAATTTTTTTCAATGAACTACTAAAAATGTCTATTTTTTGGGAACAATATGAAAAAGGCAAATCGAACACTTCGGAGCCTCTAAATTTTGAATACACTAGAACTGCATTATATTTGTAACAGTTTTGACTCATTACTCGGTAAAAAATACATGTACGGACATCATTAATAGCTCATTGGAAACAGGGCGATACTTCAAACATTTCCCTCGTTTACACTATGCACTTCAGACTCATAGCTTTTGCGTATTTTTAATCCAAAGTTTTGAAAATTGAACCGGCCCTATTCTTTACATTAACATTTTAAGAAACGTAATAGTCCTAGGTGCATAGTGCAAACGAGGGAAATGCTGGAAGTATAATGAAAAATGTACTCTAGGTGCTGAGACTCCAGACAGGTCCAAAAAACTTGAAAAAGCGCGAATCCATAACGAACATCCGTTATACTACTGCAAGTATCTTGCAATTGATAAAAAAAGAGAGAAAGAAAAAGAACTGGACAAGTACAAGAGAACGTAAATTTTGTTGGGAACAGTATTGGAACCGAGAATGAACGACTCAATTCTCACTCAGGAACAGAGAATAAAGAACTAGAGACAGATTTACTTGCTCTCTTAATCACCAGTGAGGCGGTGACACTGATCCATTAATTTAAAATCAATAAAATTGAATAGTATTTTTTGACAAGAAGTTACCTACATATAAAATAAGTATTTAATTAATTTTAGGGAGTAAAAATCTTGTTCTACAGCTTTTTATCGTTTCCTGAAATTTGTATCAGCTAATTTCTATGAACAATTAGGTATTTAAAATTTAAGCTGTAAGAAAATTTTTAAGAGCACAATAAAATGAAGGTTTTATTATCCCAGAAATTGGTTTTCCTTTCTCATCTACTGTCATCCATTGAACAACAAAACCATATCTTACCTATTCCAATCGTTGAAATTTTTTAAGTATACTGATTCTACAATTGAAGATGACAGGTAAACTGAAAAAACGATTAAAAATATTACGAAACCGCGAGTCTGCATAATGATCAATAAATTGAAAACTGCTTAAGTTGGACAACTACAACGTACGTATTAATGATACAAAATTATAGTACCCAAGAACTGATGAAAAATTCTCAGATTTCTGTCATTTTATAATGGAATAATATCATGATTTTTGCCAGAAATTTCGTAGATAAGTAGGTAGGTAGGTTGTTTGTTTTACGCACGAGAAGTTGTACACATTACAGTATTTTTTCATTTTTTATTTAAACAGGTGCATTGGATGGATTTCGTATGCGCTTGTAGATGCGAAAATCTCATTTTCAAAAAACTGTGTAAACAACTAAAAAACGTAGTTTGGATACTTGCTTGATTTTTTTTTCTTCTTCTTCAGAAAAGGAATTAATCGAATGTTTGAACGGCGTATTAAAATTTTTTTCGTCGGTATAACATTGTGAATCATAGTGAATCATAGTGAACAAACCCCTTAGGTGTAGTAATAGAAACTTTTAATACATCTACATATGTTGTCGCAAGTATGCTTTTTATAACACATACGTATGTATTACGATATGTATCTAGTGATGTACAAAGATAATTCGTGCATTTGTATACAGAAAGCGATCTAAAATCTACTCGCAAAGAAACTAGCGAAAAATCGTTTTCTAAAACAACAAACAAAATTACGAATGTTGCCATTTCTTGATTGGTGGATGGTAATTCACCAAATAATTGAAAAATTGCTTATTTACTTAGATACTTTCTTATTTTACAGAAAAAAAAAAAGAAAAATAGATTTACGACTCAAATGATTGCATAATTCTAAAATCTGAAAATCTCAACATATTCTGTTAATTATTTCAGACTTCAGTATCATCAAGTATTTGCTTAGTTTTCAATTAATAACTTTATGGACGGGTTTCAGAAAATAATACATAGATTAGATAAATAGTAGATTATGGAGATTTGATGAAGAATATCATCCAGGCTTACAGAAGATATCAAGATAATGTTTGCGTTCCTGACGAGGGAAGTATCAGCACTGTCCCTCACAGATTTGAATGAAATTTTGCCTAACATGTGGTTTGTGCAGCGCATGGTAAAATATCAAAATGTTATAGTCCGTTTCAATCGAGAAGGGACTAAATATGCTCATTTCTGTCGCTCAAATTTCCCATTTTTATGAGTAATTTTGTTCTTTGTTTAGCCAAAACATTCCTGAAACAAAGCGCATTCCTGTCGTCTTTTCAGGGATGGGTCATTTTTATTATTACCTCATTTTGGTTGCAGGATTTCAATAGAATTAAGCGAAAAAATTCATTTTGAAAATAGGAATTTGAGTTGCAAAATTGAGCATTGGTCCTTCCGAGGCCGAATTAATTGTGAATTTGTGTCACATTTTATTATTCCAATCTAAGATCCAAGATGTTGCAGAAGCATGCTAGAGCTGCTGCAAAAGCGCAATATCAAAAATGAAAACTTTTTAGAAAGAGAAGTTACCACTACTAATCTCTCTAAGTTAAAAGTTGAATTAGATATCATTGAAAAATATTATACATCATTCCACCCAAGGCCAGATCATTGCGGTTGCTGACGAAAATGATCTTTCCAATGAAACAAAAGAAAGTGAAGATTTCGATGAGTTATACTGTGATATAAAAGCCGATATTCTAGAGCTTTCGAGTCATTCCGAACATTCCGATGCATCTAGAATTTCTACACCATCTGTAAGTACATCATAGTCATCAGATTGACGATCGTTACTTCAAACTTCCTACGATTACCATGAAGCCCTTCAATGGAAATTATTTAAAATGGAATTCCTTTAAAGATTTATTCCAATCAATTGCTGGTAAGCAAGCCAGAGTCAATGATGTTGATAATTTGCGTCACTTACGAAATGCGTTAGAAGGTGAGCCTTTAAACATGATAATATCTCTTCCATTAACTACTCAGAACTATAAAGAAGCTTGGAAAATGTTGGAAGAGCGCTACTCCAATAACACGCTCATTATTAGATCGCATTTATCACAAATATTCTCATTAGACAAGTGTACTGGTACTGCGAGTTTCCTATTCCACCGAGTGCCCCTCAGTTTGGAGGAATATGGGAAGCTGGAATCAAGATGGTAAAGACGTACCGTTTGGAACGGACTATAGGTGCCCGTTTTAATTACAAGTCATGCAATTTTTGATTTACAGAAATGATGTAATTCAGTCTCAAAATTTACGACCCGATTTAAATTTTCATTGAAAAAATGATTAGTTTGTTCCATGACCAATGTAGACGAAATGTATATACCACATTTTTTGTATCTTTCAACAAAGAATACAAGTTGATCAGATTAGATAAAAATTTCGTAAAAAAATGTTTTCCCCTATTTAAAATGTATGGTAAAAATCAGATTTTGTATCGCCTAGGCCCTTGGCCTGAACTTGTAATCGAAACAGGCACCTAGCATTTTGATATTTTACTATGCGCCTCATGAATTACACTTTAGGCAACATTTCATTTAAATCCATAAGGGGAAATTCTGCTACTTCTCTCATGAAATGTAACCTTTCAGTCATGATCCCACGTACTGTTTTGACATTCGTATTACATTCTTATACTTAATCATAAAAAAATGAATAAAGGACTTGTAGTTGTAATTGCTTCAAATTAATGTTTTTTCCCTTTCTGATTATGTAACTTTCTTATTCAACTTTTAGAAAACGTAACTTTCAATTATTTTTCTACCTAGCAATCCTGATCTGAAGAAGAAGAACAATAAACATATCCATAACTACCTCATGTCATGACTCACTGTCACTAGCGCAAACCAGTTCAAAATTCAGATAGATAGGCGTGAAATGTTTTTGAAAAAAAAAAAAAATGAAATCTTTGTACTTAGTATTAATAAAAAATCGTAACTGATTATTGGTTAAGTTCTTCATTACAATAGCATTAAGTATCAGTATTACTAAAATTAAAACAAAGAAAACTCGAATAAAGTAATTTTAACAGACGTTACATGATTTTTTCATTTTACAACAACATCCAAAATAAATTAATGACTGGTAAAAAATTATGCCTATTATTCCTGACCAACACACAGCCGACATGTTAGGAAGATGCAAGAAATTGACCCAAAACCATTTGTATTCTTTTATGTAATGTATACTGGGTGCCTTAGAATATCGCATAATGCAAATGTAAAAGATCCTTCTTATATTATGCTTGGAAGGAAAGTTTATCCTTACGTAGCACGTTATATGTAAGTGTACGATTACAGTGGAGCAATCTTCATCACCCCTAAAGGTTGTAAGTAAATGTGTAGGCTGCATTTTATTACAGCACAGCTTATCAAATTTATGGAATTTTTAACTTTATATTAGTTTGAATTAAGAGACTAATTATTCGCTAATTAATAAATTTAAAGAAATAAAAACTAAAAAGAAGTAAAGAACTCAAACAACTTCGACTAAGATTTGTTTTTAATTTTGTTCCAAATGTACTATTTCATACACCTGTAATCGGATATAAGTTAGCTTTCATCTAATAAACGAATGGACTTTTAATTTGGTAATACAAGCTGAAAATCCGTACAAATAAATTACATTTTTTAATCGGAGAAATTAAACAATATTAATTTTATAAAATTCATTGTTTAGCCGGAGAATTTTTGCGCATGCGTTATCCGATTTTCTTAGTTCTGACATACCCTGTACACGGTCCATACATACATATTTATTTATTTTTATCATGTTATCTTATCAGTAACACTAAATTATAGGAATTGAATTTGAAATTGATGCCTTAATGTTTTTTATTATAACTTATTAAAAACTTTTTTGTTTGTAACAAAATCACTTTACGCTATTCAAATAATGTCCATTTGCTGTCATAAATATTTTTACATTTAACGTAAAAGTAAAATTTCATTGTAAAAATGTTCCCTACTAGCACTCAAAAAAATCACTGGATATTCGCCGATGAATCGGAGCTGAGTAAATTGCGTGAAAATGCCAACAGATCTTTCATTCTTCGACATGTGCACAAAGCTAAAGAAAACGATCCTAGTCAGTATTTCTTGAACGTGAATGAAGAACGATTACTGGTGATAGCATACGAAATCAAAATGAAAGAATTCTGTCGTCGGTTCACTCCTCAGATGCCAAAATCTGTCGTAGGTACAGCTTTCCATTACATGAAACGATTCTATTTGAACAATTCCGTTATGGATTATCATCCTAAAGAAATGCTTATTACCTGTGTTTATTTGGCTTGTAAAGTCGAAGAATTCAATGTCTCTATTAAGCAGTTCGTTGCCAACGTTAAAGGTGACTTGGTAAAAGCTACAGATATCATTCTAAACAACGAATTATTACTCATGCAACAGCTGAATTACGAACTCACCATTCACAACCCGTATCGACCAATTGAAGGGTTATTGATAGACTTAAAGGTAAGAAGTAATCTACATGATCCAGATCGATTGAGAGGCATCATTGATGAGTTTTTGGACAATATGTACCTAACTGATGCTTGTTTATTGTATTCGCCGGCGCAAATAGCACTAGCAGCCATTCTACATTCAGCTAGTAAAAATCAAGAAAATCTTGATGCTTATGTAACAGAGACTTTGCTGGGAAAAGGCAACGGTTTGCAGTATCTGAAGGATTTAATCGAAGCGGTAAGAAAAATTAGAACGTTTTTGGTCAAGAATTTAGAACCTCCTTCCAGAGAAACGATAAAAATAATTGAAAAGCGATTAGAGCTGTGTAGAAATGAAGAAACTAACCCACATAGCGAAATATACAAGCGAAAAATGCAAGAAATGTTATATGACGAAGATGAAAGAGAAGAAATGGCTGCTAGTGCACCATCTACGTCGGGTAATGAACTGGGTGATATGATTCAAGAGTTGCCGGATGTGTTGTAGAATTAAGCTGTACGATAACATTTTTTTAAAAATTCGTTTATACATTGTACTTTGTTGTTCCTAAAAAATAAACATTTGCATTTATTCAGTTTCCTTCAAAATTTTTCGCATCAAATGTTTCATGAAAGAAACGACTTTTTGAGCAATGAATACAAATTTAATAACTGTAAGTGGTTCGTCTTAAGTATAACGACTTTCCAGTTCTTTTTTTACGTAAATGCATATTTTTCAACGTGGAAGTAAAATACATCATTTGAATGTAAATGAATACATAGGTTTCGATAACTTGTGTCGAAGAAATAAAACCACTATTGTTCTTACTGTCAAAGTGTTATAATTAAACAAATACAAATAAACAGAAAAAAGCATGAAAAAAAGTTTTATCGTTTGCCTCCAACACGAGGAGCAGCCGCTTTCTGTTGCATTTTTGACGCTTTGACTTTGCTTTGTTTGGCCTATAATTAACAAAAGGTAAAAAAAATCAGTAAAATATAGGAATGAAACTTAAAAACCAATAAATTACCTTCGTTTTCGTAGGCGGAGGTGGAGGAGGTTTCTTCGAAGCTTTCGTGGCTTTCTTCTGCTCTTTAGCGATCCTAAAAAAAGGGTATGTAAGAATTTTCCGACTCATTTGTAGAGTTCAGATATTATTAACGGTATTTACTTGATAGCTTGATCTCTTTGCGCTTTCCTGACTTCAGGTTTCATGTTACGTTTCGCCAAAATTTCAGTCAAAGAAGCACCAACGATAGCCTTTTGTCCTCTATTGATACGTCGTACACGTTTCTTCGCAGTTTCTTCTTCCTGACCTTTCTTATGTTTACGTCTGCAATGAGGATATTTAAACATAAGTTCAAAATTTGTTCTAATGAAACACTTACTCTCATAAGACAGATGCTGTACCTGTATAACATAGTCCAGGTTACCTTACGAGGATTTCTTTTCATAAGATGAGCTCGTTCACATTTTGAATTCAAAAAGGTTAAAACCTGCAATCGAAAATTAATTAGTACAAAATTAAAATAGGGAGTTGGACTTAATAGATCACTGGTTCAATTCAACTGCTTACTTTGCCGTCCGCTTTGACTAAAGTTTTCCCATGTCCGGGGTAAATTTTATACCCGCTGTATACGCACAATCCAATCCTGGAAAAATAATTGAAGGTTAATATATCAATATTACTAACACGGATTACTGTACAATTGATGTTTGCCTAGATGGATCAAACACGTGTAGATATACTCCTACAAAGAGGGGACATTTTTGCAACATGAAAAAACTTTAACTCAAGGAACTAGGTTGGTTTTCAGGAATATCATACTTCATAATTAATGATAAAATGAAATACTCACTTCATTTTGGATTCTTCAAGTTAAATTAAGTTTATAATTAAAATAACTTAACACACGATTCAACAGAAAGAATCGAAAATACTAAATTTTTGATTACGCGATTTTATCAATTTTTTTGGACTTCATGTTTCGATTTTCTGATGAAAATGTACGATAGATAAATAGGTGAATGAGCAAATAACCTATTTGAATTTTAGTTTCGTTCAAATACCATAGTAACGCTAATAGTAATTTTTGTTTTGTGAAAGCTAAAGAGCTATGTGCATTTTCGTTCGATTAGTTTTTACTTTTTAATTTTTTTCAATAAATGAAAATTCTATAATTTTAATTATTCAATATGCTTAACAGTTACTGATTAATATGATTTAAATTATTACATATTTAGATTTTTTTGATAGGTGGTACAAAATTAATTTACTCTACAATTAGCTTAATTTAAGGCTTATTTTTGCGTACCTAATTTTTTCATATATTTTTACAGCTCTTTATTTCTTTTACACACACTCAAGTTACATAATATAATTTTTTTCGATTGTTGGTCATTTTTTTACTTCAGTAATGTTGTGAATCTGAAGTATTTCAAAAGTAAGAGTAAACAATTTTGATTCGAAATACCGAATGGTTTAAAATATCTCGATTTGAGTCGCAAAAAAAGAAGAAAAATGAATGATCTGATTTTAATTTTTGAAGTTTTAAAACGATTTGAGCTATTGTTGATTTTTATCCTTCTAGATTTCTATTTCTATCTATTCGATTACGAACTTGAGTTTATAAGTAATGGCTATAACTGTTGTACTCGATCCGTAACAATCTTCAATCAAAGCATTAGCCTACAGAAACATCTGTCCTCTTTAAACTGGACTATATCCTCCATCGAGCTTGAATATTGTGTTAACGATAATTTTTTCAATAGAATTTAGAACACTCAAAAAAGTGCATGAATGCTACCTCTTTCAAATTACTACGTTATCGTAACATTATTATTATACACATCAGTTATGAGTCATTTGCAACCTGTAACTAAGAATAAAACGAAAAAGACATTTCAAGTCTTCACTTCTCAAAAATGTGAGGAACTGACGTTGATAGAATACAGTAGGCTATAATTTTTCTTTCATTAGAATTCAAAAACGTACGACTTGGAGAAAAATTAGATGACCTTATACGAGATTACAATCTACATGGCATAGGTGACCTCCGGCAAACTCCAATGCGATATCCAACATCCTACGCCCTACGATTACCAAATTTATCGCAATCAAGAACAAACCGAACAAATGTAAAAACGTTCATTCGTTCGCAGTTTTCGTTCAATTTTACGTTTACAACGCCTGTATGGTTCACTACTACGCTACCCGCAAACCTACAAAACCTGCACCTTTCCACCTTTTTTCCAGGCGCTAGCCATAAGTAATTCACGTATAGTAATTTCTTTTTGTGCTTTTTTTCTGGTTGTCTGTTTTCTTTCTAATTATTTCGATTTCGATTCAACTGAAAGTAAACTATCAACATTTTGAACAAATGTTTTGTTTGAAATACCATTTTCTTGTGCAGTGGGTGTCGTGGTAACGAGCAAATGTAATTTTTAAATAAATGGTGTACGTACAATCAATCGTGCAAAACCCGAGGTGAATAATTATTATCATTAATTAACATATGTTTCGATTTGTCAAGCTTTTATATCACGTATGATAGTTTTCGTTTTCATTTTCATACGAATTTAAAATTTAAACTTAGTGCAACTTAATTCGTTGAAGAAGTAAAGTTTTAATACCAAGTTTCGAGTTGAAGATGTTCGTATAAGTGGTACTTAATTATGTAATTGAAAGACGTATTGTCAATAGCAGTGTCCTGAATTCTATCTGTGTGGTATTGCAGGTTATAATTTCGTGTGAAGTGAACATGTGTGGTGTTATCAACGTTACTGTTGTTTTATATTTCTTAATCGAATTCGAATGATTTCATTAAGTTTTTTGTTCTGTGTTTCAAATTAGGTTATACTAAATTCACTCTATCAAGTAAAACTTTGAGAATAAAACATTTTGTTGGAGAAACCCCCTTATTAAAATGCCTATGTCTGTCGATTATTATCGTGTACTCGAAGTCAACAAAACAGCATCAGTAAATGATATTAAAAAAGCGTAAGTATGCCAACTGCTAATGTATTCGAACCGATATTCGTTGTACGTGTTGATTTCTAAATATATCAATTTTTCAAAACAGGTACAGAAAATTAGCTTTAAAATGGCATCCAGATAAAAATCCTGATAACGCCGACGAGGCGAATAAAAAATTCAAGGAAATTTCCGAAGCTTATGAAGTCCTGTCTGACGGTCAGTATTGCCCTCGTATAGTCATATTTTATCATAGTTTCAATGAGTAATCGGATGAAATTCCGCTTTTAACAATTCTGCGTTGATTTGTACCTTAATGAGTAATCACGTGTCGTATGGATACAACGAATTTCAACCACTGTATAGAAATTCGTTCGTGGAATTATTTGTATTATTGACACACGTGTGTTATGGGGCCATTGTGAGTTATGTTTTTATTATGTTTTAATAAATTTTTACGCCTATAAATACAGAAACGAAGAGAACCAAATACGATCAGCATTTGAGGAATAAAGAAAACACTAGTAACAGAAACAATAACACTTTTCACGCGTTCAAAAAATTCTTCAACGGTCCTCCTTCTTTTCATCGATTTTATTATAATAGCGGTACAGTGAGATGAATAGATCGAAGCGTTATTTTTCCACTTTTTTTTTTTTATTTTATTTTATTTACTTTTTTTTGATGATTTTTGTGTGTACGGTTGAAATTAAGCGTCGCATGACAACCTTCTTTCATACGAATCGTAATAACGCTTGTGCTTAAATCAACGTATATTTTTCAATTCTTTTTCTAACGTGTTGCTGTGAAGTTTTACGCTAACATGTTACATACGCGATTATAACATTGAGAAACGGGCCATTTTCATCAAATTATACCATCATTCGTACAATGTGGGAAAACAATAACGTAACCGGTAGCGCTTCTGTAACAATCACTGATGACCTTAGGTATCATCACAATGCGAAAATACATAATGAGAAAATCGACTCTAAAATAAAATTAATACCAGATCAAGCGGTGAACGAAATTGCATTAGAATGCCTTGACCTTCGAACCTGTCGTTTGCTCCGGATGATAAAACTATTAACGAATTTCGTCTTTAAAAATCGTTGGAAAGTTTTCCACTTGATGAGCATCCTGGTGGTAATATAGCTAATTTTCGGACGAAATTCGATGTACGTTTGGTGTGAAAGGCGAGGCGCGAAAATTACCTTTCCGGTGTGTTGATTTTTAACCAATGTCTCGTTTATGTCTACCCATATAGCGTAGGTATCTGTCTATCTGTATAGTCCTGATTTTGTATCGTCGAGTGGTGCTCAAGAAGCAGTTATCGAGTTTCTAGTCGCTTTTATTACACACCTTCGACTCGCTTTATTATCGCACTTTATGATCTGAATGAATTTTTTTTTTCAAGTGGAATTTTTTTTTTAGTATTTTACCGGACTGACTGACTGACTGACTGTAAATGAATATGATGCCTTTTCTTTAGTTCCTCGTGAAATATTATGCAAATTTTTACTATCAAAAGTAGGTCAGCGTGAGTCACCAATTAATGCTTTACAAATTCGGTCAGCATGTTGAGGACCTGTCTATTCTTATTTAAATTTTTATAGTTTCCTAGTCTTTTTTTATAGTTAAATTTACTACGGTTTTTTTTATGTAGACTGAAATCATAGGTCAGTGGCTTATGGCCGAGAAGGAAAATGGAAATGAGTACGAGATGAGTTCTTTTCGACGATGGTAGGATTTAAGACGATGTTTGATGTTGATTTTTTAGAAATAGAATTGATCTTAGACTTACCTTTAACCCTGAAGGCCTCCAGTTTTCTTCGTTAAATTTTCATAGCCTTGGAATATTCGTAAATATTTTTTTTTTCCGTATTTCTAGAAACGAATCTGTAGACGTTTGTATTTTGGAAAAATAATTAATCTTCTGCATTAACTTACATGAAATTAATGAAGATAGGAAGAGTAGTTTGTATTTGTTTGTTCAAAAATCAATGTTCCTGTTTACGTAGATTTTCCCTGTTTCTTTATTGCGTTCTTCTTTCATCGATTTTCTTTTGTTAAGGCAATGACCTATCTACACAGAATTCTTTGGCTTCGCTTGTCGGAAGTTTGTGTATTTCTTTTTTCTGATAAAGAAATTAGGCGATTGCTTTTCAGCTATTTTTGTGACAGATGCGTCATTTTTCCTCTTTTACTTTGAATGAAGGCAAACAGTATTTTCCATTTCTATTTATTATTGACTTTCAATGAATTTTTTAGAAAAACCTGATAGAAAAAAAATAGTATTTAAGCGTTCTAGAGTATTCTCAATGAAATCGATGTAGGACTTGAAGGGAAAAATTGAAAAAAAAATAGAACTTGTAACCTTATTCGAAAAAAAAAAATAAAAGCTTAAACTTGGAACAAAAAATTTGTAAATTTCTGATGCCTGAAAGTTTTACTCTGCCTCTTCCCCTTGAATCCAAATAAACGATGATTTTACGACAAACTTTATTTATCCGCCAACTTACCAATTCGATAATGCGAATGATATATTTTCAAAGTAGCGAATAAAACGAAACGAGTAAAAAGTAATAAGAAGAAAAAGGTACATAGAAACCGGAAAAAAAAAAAACTCTTGAATACTACTTGCAGAATAGATAAGGCGAGGTGCGAAAGCTCAATAAAAATGTTTACAGCTCTCCAAGAAATAGAAAGGAGAAAAAGAAAATACATAGTTGTAGATATAGATAAAAAGAAGTTATAACGATGTATCGTCTCAGTGTTGGCAGGAAAGATAATAAGAAGGTATGGTGAATGTCCAACATGTGGAGAAGTGGAGGGATGAATATTAAAAATTCAACGGTATTCGTTCCTATTCGCTATACCGTCACGTTATCCCTCAGGTATAAAATTCTTTATGCGACTTACTTTTTGCAAGAGTTTACACCAAAGAGTGTAAAAAACTTTATCTTTCAATACTGATGGCGTTTTTTGTTTTCCAATTTTATTTATTGTATTCTACGTCTTCTCCTGTTGCAATGCTTATTTAGAGGTAGTAGGTATCTAGATATTTAGTCGGAAAGCTCGCATAGAAGAAGTTTCCACCCCCCCCCCCTCCTTGAATCCTCCGAGACAGTTTATTTCTTGAAAAGGTGATCCTAGGGAATATTCCTAGCCATTGTCCTGAAAAAAAAAACTGGCATTACTTACAAAATGGCCGCCATTTTGAAAGTCCCATCCTCTCAAAATCAACATTTTTCTCATATAACTCCGAAACAATACGTTCTACGAGAAAATTTATAATGACAAAAAATGTTCTGCAGAAAATCTAGAATATTTTTTGTTCTGACGATAAACGTGTGAGAGGTCGAGTTCATGAGATATGCGCAGGTGAATACGCGCATCGTGCTCAAAATGGTTCAAAATCAAAGATTTTCTCCCTTAGCCTCGAAATGACACGACTCTCGGTAAAGTACAATACATATGATTGAAAATGTTGGTGTCAAAATTTTGAACTAGTTTCATGTGTACGAAGAATGCTTGGGGGGGGGACTGCGTTTGTGATATATACGTACATCATGATCGAAAGCTAGTAGTTGAGGGGCCAGCATGTAGCTCCATTACAACTCCCGAGGATCATCCGGGACAACTTTTTTCATGAAGAAGGAGTCATAGGCAAAATTTCTAGTTGTTGTACTCAAAAAAAAAATCTTGGCCTTATTTCCAAAATGGTGGCCGTTTTGACCGGTCGATTCCTCAAAAATCAACATTTTTCCTTATAACAACGAAACGATACGACCTACAACAAAATTCATAATGACAAGAAATGTTCTGCATAAAATTTAAAATATTTTTTGTCCGTACGTTAAACATGAAATAGGTCGCTGTTGAAATTTTTACCCAGTTACCTGGTTACTTTATATCTAGTACGGTACACAGCTAGTCGGTGAATTTTCTTTATGGGTCATTACATACGTTTTCGCTTAGTTATGGCGAGCCGGGGGGGGGGGGAGTGGAGGTAGAAGAAAATGATGGGAAAAAAGATTTACAAAATGAGGTAGAATTTCATGCTTTTAAATAATATTTTTCAAAATGAATAGAATCGCCTTTTGTGGAAAAATAATCAAAATTAACCCAGTGTTCCTATTTTGAACTTTTAGAAGGTATATTTGTACACAGTCGTGTAGTTATTGAGAACCCCTTAAATGGAATGGAAAGTAAACTTCAACCTAGAATGGTCCAAGGTAAATATACGCCGTCCATTATAATGTGATTTTTATTTGTGAAAAAAGTCATATTTATCGATACATAGAGGACCTGTGAAAATAACGTTTTAGGCATCTCTGAAAAGTCAGTTGCAGCGATAAAATTGAACTATTATTGAATCAAATAAACTTGATATCTTGTTGACATTTTACGAATCAGTGAGGGGGTAAAGGTTTTCTGGTTGAAAATTCTTTCCAAAATTTTTAGAAAATTTCGAAGAAAAAAACACGTAAAATGGTAATATTTTTTGTTGAACTCATCCCCTCCACTGACCGCGAGTCTGAACAGAAGATCATTAGTGAAAACTTGACACAAAAATCACTATATTTTGAAAAAAATGTATACTCAGGGCGGACCTGTTAAAAATTAAATTCTTCAATTGGACCAATTTTTGGACATATGACATATGCATTTTAAATTGAAATCCCTTAATGTGAAATTTCAGTTCCCTTTCACTAGGGAGCTGAATATTGGAGAAGGTTTTAGTACTTATAAATTTTTCCACTCTATTTCTAGAGTAAACTTTTGCTGATTATTCTGAAAAAAAAAAAATTAATTCCAAATGTGCTATATTTATTCACAAAAGTGTACCTTTGTGTGTCATGCTCTTTATTACATTTTAGTGATCTGTGAAAAATTCCATTCCTGTTTTTTTTTTTTTTTTTTTTTTTTTTCGCATACGTAGCACAGATTATGCAAAATTGAAGTTATTTTGCTAATTTTTAGGCTGATTTTCCAAGGCTATTAGAGTCTATCGACCGAAGCTGGTTGGAGGCCGGAAGAATATCAACAAAATCCGTTTTGGAGCCCTAGAAGGCCATTAAGACAATTTTTGGCCATGTCAGATATTTATTTTTTTCCCCGAACATTAAAATCACTTATTCTGCTCGATACTGCCCAAAATCGCTCCCATTCGGTCAATCGGCTCAATTTGGTGGCGGATCACAGGTATATGAGTGGGGATGACCTCGGGTCAAAATTCAGTTTTGCCCCATTTCGGGGGAGGAGGTGCTGAAGGGCCAAAAACATTCCTTTTTGAATCAATCGATAGAGAGTCTGAAGTTGTATACTGTACCCAAGAAGCACCCTCCTAGGTCAATTAGAAGGGGAGATATGAGGGTTTCCCTCCTTTTTTGACCTTCGAAAAAGGTACGTTTCTTCCCTATCTCCCCACCAAAATGAGCTAGGAAGTTGAAATTTGGTATGTACATTTGGTAGAGGCCCTAGATGTGCGTGTTTTTTGGGGGTCTCGACTTTTCAGCCCAATTTTACCGCCTCGCAGTGCCAAATATGTGGGTTTTTGGTTATTTTTTCTTATTTTTTGAGTTTCTTCCGCACATAGCTCCTCTCCAAATTGAGCTAAAAACTTGAAATTAGATATGTACATTCAGTAGGGGGACCTAGATGTGCCTTTTGGCGGTCTCAACTTTTCAGCCTCATTGCACCTCCTCACAATGCTGAATTTGTCGTTTTTTTTAATATCTAATGTTTATTCCTCGCATAACTCGTTTCCAAATTGGGCTAGGAAGTTGAAATTAGGTATGCATAGCCCGTAAAGACCTTAGATGTGCTTTTTGGAAGTTTTGACTTTCTAGCCTCATTGAACCCTTCCTATCGGCAATGCTTTTTTTGCAATTCTCATGATTGTAATATGTCACGAAAATCAGGCTGAAAAAGCATCGCAAAGCGATGTTTTTTTTTATACTACTCTGCTGCATGAACTCAATACCTTGAATTTATCGTAATCATTACTACTTCACTTTTCTCCGATATATTTTGGGACTTTGATCCATTTCCCAACTTTCTCAAATGGTTGCCATTTTCTAAAAATATTTTTGTCACCAGGCTAATAGCATCACTCAACCCTAGTATACGAAAATTTTTTTTGAAAAATTCATTTTTTCAACTCCTAAAACTCGGTTCTCCCCCTTAATAGGTATTCGTTTGATTCAATCCTCGTAGTGTTTATTTTATTCAGAGAAAGATATTCCAATGTTTTACAATTGAATGTTTCAATTTCTTCAACGGTAGAAGAGAGGAAATAGTCGTCAGTATGGAAGTTTTTTTCTGTTACATGGACTGGTATAGATATTGGTGTAGGTATCGAGGGAATTTTCTCGTTATTCAAATTGGAAATATTGATTGGGACGTAATGTACATAATTTACTAAGAACAAAACAAAAAAAAAAAAAATTATTCACCAGTCACGTTCTCATTTATAAGTAAAGTAATAGCGGTATAGGTTTTGTAATGTAATATGTAGCTAGGTATCTATTTATATACCTAGACCTACGTATGTATCTGTGCTTTCACATAATGTCGAAATAATACGATATAAATACCCCTATGCTGTACGTATTACCTTCTCGTACAATATTGGTGGTGAATAAAAATACTCGTATATGTTGAATTTTCGACTTTCGAATGGCAGAAAGTTTGTTGAAAAACTTATCTGCACCGAGTAGGTATGATTTTTTTTCAAACGATATGCCCATATTATATGGCATGCGTAATATGGTAAACGAGCGTAATACAGCTGAAATATTGACGCGTGTAATGTCGTGGAAAAGTTCTGTCGTGGATCAAAGCCATTCACCGGGATTTGACGTACGTGGTAGTAATATAGGTATAAAGTACGCTATGCATGTATAAGAGGAAATTGCAATATCGAAGGCGGCGGGGGCGGAGAACGAAGAGGAGAAAGAGGCGATGTCTGATGCGTGGCGTTTTTTTTTTATGTGTGGTACCACTTGGTTACGGTTCAACAAGGATCGATGATGGTTATTATTATCATTATTATTATTATTTTATAAATATGCCGTATAAAAAAAAAAAAAACGCGAATATTTCTCTTTGTACGGCCATTAAAGAGGAAGATAGAGAGGGAGGGAGAAGAGAAAAATCCAGCTGAAAAAATTAATAAAGAATGACGACAGCGGCACGTTTTCGCAGCTTGCTAACAGAAAAATACATATATACAGATGTTATTATACGACTGTGTACGATTCGAGAGTTGGGCTACTGTGGTGGAAAAAAAAATTTCGCCTTGTTGTATTCGTATAGACTTATGTATGTATGACCTTTGAGATAAGATAGGTGAATTTTAAAATTATTTAAAATGCCGCCTTCGGCTTCGGCTTCAACATGTATTACGAGCAGTATTATTGTCAAACGCACGACGACCGACGGCTCTGTTAAAACGGTATTGAATTCAAGCCATTTTTCCGACACTAAGTTGGGATCTGGTCCAAAAAATGGGGGAAAAAAATTTCCTAATTAGATATTTAGTGTAATCGCGCTACGCCGCCTTGTGATGAACGTATCGTTTCATGTGTACAGTGTAACGAAAATTTTTACGTAATATTAATAATGAAAATGGCCGCAATTTAAATTTCAAAAATATGATTTAATCGAGATATTTGTTGAAATGTATGCAGCGTTTGAATGTACGACGTATTGAGGCCGAGGAAGTAAGTACTTAGAATGGGAGAGAAGAGAGAGATGAAAGGAGTGTAAAGGTGAATTATCCTATTTAGTGGTGTTTGTTTACTCGAGTGGAATACATAGCATCATCGTTGATGAGAGCTACTATTAATAATTACGTAGTTCTAATTTTATCAATTACCTATGCAACCTGGAAACATCGTCACGATTTGCTGCAGAAAGAATTTTCTGTCTGGTTGACTAGCTGTTGAAATTTTTCGTACCATTAATATTTGTAAATAGGTAGCTATAGGTACATATGTACATGCAAGTACGTCTGCGTATATTTATTATTATGATCTGTGTATGGTTTATCGTGCAGAATACGCGTCTATAGTATATGCTTTGTGTGTACGAATACCGAAGTGTTGTATTTTTGTTGTTGTTACGTCATATTACGACGCTTTATGGTGGTCAAGGAACCGAAACACAAATAGGAAGTGTTCGATAATAGCGTGTTAACTAGACGGGATGTCCGACGTTCGACGCCAGGGATCGTTGCCGTTGCCTTGCCTTGCCTTGTCTTGCCTAGTCATATTTGTACGTGAGATTCGTAAATGACTGTAAAAGATTATGTTGAAGCGAATGCGAAGATCGAAAGTTGAGAAGAGGGTTGTCGGTCGATGTGTATGGGACGTTGAGGTTTATAAAGCTTTTGAAAATAAAACGATAAAAATGGTGTGGAAGTTGATTAAAAAGGGGAAAAGTGTGATTTTGTAAATATTTACGTACGCCAAGTTGCGAATACTTTGACAGCTTAAGTGGAAAATGAGTTTGATGTGATGTATTATCGAAAGTAAAGTTTAAAATTTTGAATTAAAATTTAATAAATTACGATTAAAAAATTATAAGCTCGAAATAAAAAAAAAATGATTGAAAAAAGCGTCGCTTTTTTCTTAATTAGTGGTACAGGATGGGCAAGGAGAGGGGAGTCAATGTGGTTAAAAAGTCGACACCACCAAACAGCTTATCTAGTACATATAATGAATCTACATGCCAAATTTCAACATTGAGGGGAGTTATGCGAGAAACAAAGTGAAAAAAAGGAAAAAAACAGACCAAAAACTACGTTTTTTGAGCTGCGATGGGATGCAATGAGGCCCGTAAAGTCGACACCCCCTAAAGGCATATCTAAAACATTGCGATGCTCTTCTCTTCCCCTCCCCCACACCCCAAGTCCATAAGGTTTCAAAATTTGGAAAATCATCTATTTAAAAGCGAAAACATGTCTAAAACGTTGATTTTACCGCGGAATAGGGTGTGGGTGGGAGGTGAGGTGTAATGTATGAAGAAATAACATACCAAATTTCAACATTGAGGGGAGTTATGCGAGAAACAAAGTGAAAAAAAAGGGAAAAAACAGACCAAAAACTACGTTTTTCGAGCTGCGATGGGATGTAATGAGGCCTGTAAAGTCAACACCCCCCCCCCCCACCACCACCCTAAAGGCATTTCTAGAACCCCTACTAAATCTGCATACAAAATTTCAACTTCCTACCTCAATTTGAAGAGGAGTTAGTTATTCGAGGAACAAACACAAAAAATGAGCAAAACCTACCAAAAAACTACATCTTTGTGACTGTGAAGGGGGGGGGGTGCAATGAGCCGCGAAAAGTCGACATTAACAAAAGACACGTGTAAGACTGGAACTAAATGTACATACCAAATTTCAATTTCTTAGCTCTATTCCGAGGATAGATAAAAGAAGAAAAGCTCTTTTTCAAGGTCAATAAGGGAAAACCCCTCATATCACAACTTAGCAGATTTGTCTGTTGATTGACTGTCAAAAAGGAGTAATTTTGCGTTTTTAGCCCCTCAGCAGCCACTTCTCCAAATTCGAGCACAACTGAAGTCATCCCCACTCCAGAATATCAAATCCTTCTCCAATCGAAGCCAATTCCCCAGAGCAAATAATTTTTTAATTTCGAGGGGAAAAAAATTATAAATAAATAAAGATGAATATCTGGCATGGCCAAAAATGGTCGTAATGATCTTTTAAGACCCCAAAACGGATTTTGTTGATATCGCAAACCCTCCCCTCACGTCCCCTTCGCTCTCAATCGTTGTAGGTCGATGTACTTTAATGACCTGGTTTTCACTGATTATACGACGTGGTAAATCAGGCTTATGAAATCATAGGGAAATTCGACCTAATTTTAAAAATATCCCAAAAACGCGTTTTTAACGTAGATTTGCCTAACGTATTAATTTCTGGCGAACTCAGTTTCGCAAAGGTCGAAAATTTCTAACAACTGGGATGCGGTGTTAACATGTTTTTCAGAATTTTTTTTACATCAAGGTACGCCATTTGAGATCATCAGATGGAAAATCGGGGTTGAGGACAAAGTCACCCCGAATTCGATTATACTCTTTGGCGAAGGAGTGGAAATTTGGTATATAGATTTAGCAGCGCTAGTTGCACCTTTGAAGAGGAGGAGGGGAGTTCCAGGTTAGTTGGTTCGGGTTTTCTATCCCATTGCATCCCGTTTTAGGTTCAGCTCCAAAAAAGTGAATTTTAGGACAGTTTGTAACGTTTTTCGAATATCTCCAGCATCTGTGCCATTCCTCTCATCAACCCTAGTTTAGTCAATGTGTTGAAGTGACGTGTAGATTTGGTAGGAGTCTTTAATATCTCGTTTAGGACTTTTCAGATATTCAATCCATCAACTTTTACCCCCCCCCCCCCCCCCCCCATTTTTTCCAATAATTAAAATTTTATCAATAGATCTTCTTACGAAAAATTTAGTATACAAATTTAACTGGAATAAAATAGTGAAATATTTATTTTAATTCTAATTCCTTCCTCTTCTGGAAGTTTATTGTAGAATTGAATCAAATTCTTTCCTTCCTCTTCCAGATTTTAAAACATTTGACTTCCTGATTCGGTTCTAAAATTCCTTTTGAATTTGTAAAATTTCCAAAATTTGAGCAACATAGGCTATTTTGAGTCTTCCTTTCTCTTTCACCAGATGTGATGCAAATAATCAGGGTTTCAAAAACTCAATAAAAGCGTCAACCAACATCAAAAAAAATTGTTATTTTTTAACATTTTTAAAAACTAAAAAAAAAACAAAAACTGACTTAATAAAATAGTGATGAGTAATAAGCAAAAACAAACCAAATTTTTTCATTTTTGTTTTGTTTTTTTTTTTTCAAAGTAAAAATAAGAATAAATAGAAATACAATGTAACGACCAAAATTCAAAAAATTCATCAAAAGAATTGGAAAATAAGCGAAGTATGTTTTTAAATGATTTTCTTCGTAAATTGGATTAATGAATAAAAACTACAGCCTAATTTTGCTCATTTTCTAGTTCTTTTGATCAATTTTGCGAATTTTAATCGTTATATTTAAAGGCGAAAAAAGCTGGAATGAAATCCGGAATTCCATCAATTTTTTTTATTTTTTGGAATTAGTATTTCCATAAATTTCTACTAATCTTGAAATTCCCGGTTCTGGTTTATAATTCTTTTTTCAAATTTTTATTAAAGGTTCCAGACTTCCTACTCTTTCTTCTAAAATGATTAAATTCCTCGGGTTCCACTTCTTATTTCCAAATTCTACTCGTATTGCTGTTCTACGAGTTTTCTCTAATTTTTTCTGTAGGATTTTAATTTTTTTTTTCATGATTGGCGTCACTCTAAGTTTTGATGTTATGATCTCAGATTTGACCCTGTTCCTTAAGGTTACTCCCGCCGTGAATTCTTGAAAATTAATTTAAAGCTGAGATCAATATTTATTCGAACTGATTTCTTATTTGCATTAATGCCACCCTTTTTATGGTATATTCGAGGCAAAAATTTGTGCAAACCGAACCAGACATTATGTATAACGCATGTGTTTTTTTCTAGCTAGAATTTTCTTATAAATGTAAAAAAAAAATACTCTCGTGTCATTAAAATTGCATACACTGGAATCGTGTTAGAATGTTTTATTATGGTTCTTTTTTCGCACGCCATTTTCCTTTTTTTCATCGTGTCAACTAGCATAATGGTAATTTGCCTGCTGCACGATACTTATGCATCATTTGTAATTCATATTCGGTCTCGACAATAACATACAAGTGGCTGCGCTTCCGGAAATACTGCACTCGAACCTTCCCTTTTTTTTTTCCTATTCATTTTCTGTTTATTCAACTTACACATAATACCATATTATGGTGAAAAATATTGGAAATGAATGCGAGAGAAGGTGTAAGGATAAGATAGAAGGTGTGAGGTTGAATAATATGTACTTAGCTAGAGCTACCTACTATGTATGTACGTGGTACAATGCTGGTTGCAAATACTAGTACCTGGCTACCTGCTACCTGCTATCTACTCTACATGTTCGATGCGATAATAAATTTACGAATTCAATGAAAAAAACGTACAATGTACGAGGTACGAGTAGAATGTGTAGTGTACCGAACTGCCCATTGTTTGCGTACTTCACCTGTCCGTATCGTACGTACACATACCTGCTATTACGATGATGGACATCGGATAACGGAGCCATTCGATCGACGAATATTGTACTGTAATACGTGCAATGAAGCGCGAATCCTTGGCGAATAAACAATGTCGTATCGTTGAATGTACGAGGAGTTATTTGGACGAGAGTTCAATTGCAAAAGGTCTAAACTCTAAAGCTGAATTTCCTTACGAAAATATTTTCTCTGCGAGTTGTCTTTCGTATAATACCGACGTATCTGATGGAAAATTTATTCTTTGCAGTAATGTACATATGAAAATTACTCCAGAATTTTGGTGAAGTTTGAAGGTATTCCCACGTGAAAGGTTGAATTCAATGACGAGCCTATTGTTGGATAAAAACTGGAATTGTTCGTGTTTCGGGGTTAAAGTAAAAAGTAATGGTCAGTTTCTTTTCATTTGATCGAGTGCAAAAGATCTGAATTTCAATTCGCTGACCTAAGGAGTTACTAAGATTATTCAACGTATAGTTTCGAAATTGTAGTTTTGATTTTGCAAGATTTTTTTCTATACTTAGTTTTCTATATCAATAATTTGTTGGTCTTCAGTTTATGGCTAATTTGACCCATGTGCGTAATTTGTTCCATTCTAGTTTTGAACCATTTTTTGTACCTTCATCCATTACATAATCGATATTAAAATAGAATGATATTATCTTATTTCTCATACCATTAAATAGTAATATGAAAGAGCTACCATTTAACATATAATTTGAATCCTCGAAAAAAATCTGTTCTACTCGAGAAGTGTGTATTTTTATCATAACCTGAACGTATTGTTGTTTTTTTTCTTTACGGTTTTATATTAATAATAATTATGATAATTGTTGTGTACAGGGTGTTTTCATAATATCGCGATGCCTTCAATATGGTAACACTGCAACTCTAATTACTCTTATTTAATTCTGGTTGAAATTTAAATGATAAATATGGGTCGATTTGTAGCCCATAGCTAATTCGTATTTTGAATTTGTTTTATAAATTTGAAATTACTTGAAGTTGGTAATTTAAGATGAACATCGAGAAATTTGACACCATCGTTGTAGCTCTCGTGTTTTTATTTGAATTAAACTTCTACTGTAAGAAAAAGTCTGTAACTGAATTTTTTAGCTGTTGAAGGTGATTTGTGCACCTGTTGGTAGGAGGGTTTTCAAAATTTTTGAAAATCACCAAAAATTTAACACAGAATGGTTTAAAACGGGTTCTGAACATGGATTATTGGTACAAATTAAGGTTTTTAATACTTTTCCTAAATTTCAAGCTTTTTTGAATTTTTAAAAAATTTTAATTCTCACTGTCTTAGGTTCTTCAGAAAAAGTAACTAGTTGATTTTTTGAACTTATAGCTTCCGAAGTTGATTAGGGAACCTCTTTGATGAAGTTTTGGAAATCCTTAAAAAATTCAAAACTCGACAGTAGGCTTCACAATGGTCAAAAATTTTTGAAAATAAGTTTTTGCTTTGGTATTTTTGTGCAAGATGACACTGTTTTTGAATATCAACTCAACTCCCCCCCCCTCTTTGCCTTACCTGTTCAAACCAACATCAGGTACTAAAAATTTTGCTACTCGTGTACCAGAGTTTCTTGAAGGAATAAAATTGTTTACATGTTCTCTTTTCGTTCAAAATTTACACAGTATTCTGTAAAATGATCTCCAAATGTTTTTTAATAATTTCATCTGTTTGTATGGTTATGAAGTGAGGCTGTAAATATTGAATCTGAAACTGAGACTGAAACTGAAACCAAAATTGAAGCTTGAAAATTGAAAGAACTGAAACTAAAAATTCGAAATAAATACTTGAAAATTGAAATTAAAACTGAAATAGAGTATCAAAAAATTTCATATTCAGTTTTAGATTTTTCCCTTTTTAGTTCTAGTTTTAATTTCAGTTTCCATATATTTATTTTTTGAGGAAGGGAGGGGAGGGGGTTCTTCGATTCAGTTTCAATTTTATATTTTTTACATCGCTATAATGGCTACATTGACTATGCTTAGATTGGTGCGCAGGTTCTAACCTCTAAAATATATTAAAATTTTATATTTTTTTCATTGGTGAGGAGGAGGGATGATTATCTAGTATTTGAACTTATTTTGAATTTATAAGTGAAAAGTTTTGCATTTTGGTTTCAGTTTCAGTTTTTTCAGCCCTGTGCAAAACTGAGTGATTCTCAACCACAGCTGTGAGAACTGAAACTGAAACGTAGGATAGAAATAAAAATTCTAAAACTGAAATTTAAAATAATATTCTATCAGTTTTTGTTTTGAAATTTCAGTTTTGATTTCAGCTTCGAGTTTAATTATTTATTTTACCCCAAAAACTAGAAAATATACAATCTATGCTTGGTTAGTAATTTTTAAACCTGCGAGCTGATGTGAAGATAGTCGGAGGAGCCATATTACTGCAGTAAAAATGTAAAACTGAAATTGAACTACTGAAAGCGTAGAAATTTGAATAAATATTTAGGAATTGAAATTGAAATCGAAACTAAAACTGAAATTCAGAACTAAAAAAACTGAAAATGAAAAAACTCAAAAATTCTGAACTGAAACTAATACTGAAATTTTTCAGTTTTGCAGCCCTGTTCTCAAATAGTGTTCGGTTATAAGTGCTGACCTTGAGAAAAAATTTACCCTCAATTGTAAGATCTCAATGAAAAAAAATTTTTACACATTCAAATGGAAACCGAAACTGAAACTTGAAAATGTGAAATTGAAAAAACTCGAAAATTCAAAATTAAAACCAATACTGAAAATTTTTAGTTTTACAGCCCTGTTTTCAATTAGTGTTGAGTTTTAATTTTTAACCTTGAGAATAAATTGACTCATAATCGTACGATCTCAATGAAATAAATATTTAGAAATTAAAATTGAACTCGAAATTGAAACTTAGAAAAGTGAAAACAAAAAAACTCAAAAATTCCAGAACAAAAACAACTGATAGTGAATATTTTTGGTTTTGCAGTCTTGCCCTCAACTAGTGTACAGTTTTTAATTTTGACCTCGAGAAAAATTTTAATCTTGTACCTTCAAATAATAAAGTAGGCTTATGTTATAACACCGGTGTAGTTTAACTTGCAGTGCTACGTGTTTGAAGGCTTCGCACCTCAAAACCGAACACCCTGTATGTACACATGCAGTACATTTATCGAATATCTCATTCTAACGTATCTATTTTTGTATTCTTTCTCATTCGCAGATAAAAAACGTAAAGTATACGACCAATACGGCAAAGAAGGATTAATAAACGGAGGCGGACGATCGAGCAGTCGCAGAGGTAACAGAAACTACGCCGAAAGCGTCGATTTCGACTTTGGTTTTCCATTTTTCGCATTTAGAGATCCCGAAGAAGTATTCAGAGAGTTTTTCGGTTCGTGCGACATATTCGAATTAGGTAAGATGGTTACTTCGTTTCAGTTTGTAAATAGCAAAGGTATTTAACCTTTTGAGTTGTACCACTTCCTATACACATGTACCTCGATCAAAGCTTACGCGTGTGTTCGATTTTAAGCGCGGTAAAAAAAAAAAAAAACACGACGCGAAATCCGATGTGTAAGTAAATTTCATTAAAGTTTATTGCACGTATTTTACAAGAGTGTTGATTTCCATATTCGAAAAGAAGTATACAGAAACAAATATGCGAGCAAGAAGGCAAAACGAACGAATAAATTAATTAGAAAAGCTGAATATCGTCGTCGTTGTTGTCGTTGTCGTCGTCGCCATAATCATCGAGTTTCCCATATCCATATATTCTGCTTGGTTGTTGGCTGCACTCGGTGCTCACTGCTCAGCTAATTGAATTTCTAACTACTTTCGCGTATATACTAAAAAATATACGCGCGACAATAAGGTTTAAATTATCCGGCCAATTTAATTAACTGGAAACGTACTGTGTGTATCGTGGCTGCGTCGAAGGTTTTTTTTTTTAAATTTTATTATTACGGCGGCGTAAGGCATTAGATTTTTTTTATGTAGACGCACCACGATGCCTATGGATACGATGGGGAGTTTATTGTTAGTTGTTTGTGTACTTTCCTCTTTCCCATTCTGTCTTCTTTTTTCCCTGGAAAAACAATTCGTTGATGAAATATTAAACGGGTCTTTCATCGGCGAGAAAAAAGAAATTGTTTCGAGGTACCTAACATACCTACCTGTATTGCTGCTACTTTTCGCAATTCCTATTGTTTTTTCAAATTAAAAAACACCTAAAGATAAATGGTCTAAAAAGACGTGCGTACCAGTGTAATTTTTTTCTACACCTTGGAATAAGAGCAAATGGCACGAAAAGTGTCGTACTTTAACGATTAGTACAGACTTTTCAGGTTTTAGCGCGGTCAAAATTCACGTTTAGTTGCCTATTTTTGGACATTGTGTCAATTTACCAATTTTCGAAATTCTCTTCAGACTTTCAATAGTTTCAAGATCTCAAAACAGCGCATTGGAAAAGCCACATACCGAACTCGATACCCATTTGTGTGCATTTTGCAAAATTTTGAAATTCCAACACCCCATTTTGGGGCCCAATTTGGGTTCAAAAGATTGAAAACTATCATTGATCTGGAACAGCAGATTTTAGACCTCATAAATCCTCACCAATGCGCAAAATTTTAGCAAATTTTAGTTTAAAATTTTGGATTTTGAACCTCCGCTTTAAATGCCCAATCTGAGTCCAACGTTCAAATGATTGTCAAAATACAATTCCGCGACCATAAAAACTCTTGCATGAGACTCATCCAATTTGTGGCTCACTAGAATTCATACCTGACTCGCCTAGGCGTAACTTATTCATTTCAGATGGAATTTGCAAGTGTCACTTTTTTTTCTTTTCACCATAGTTCCGTCCCATGACCACCCAGGAAAAAAGTAAAAAATCAAAAATGTTTGTCTGTTGACACTCTACAACGTTTGTGTGAACCTGTTTTTCGAATTTTTTATCAGAACTGACTTATGCCTTGGGGAAGTTGCAACTTTTTGAAAGGCAGTCCTTCTCCGTTTTAAGAAAAAAGGAGGGTCCAACATTTTTCTTATTTTAGATAATAGTGGAAAGTGCCATGCAACAGAAATTCTACTAAAAATGAATTGGGCAGCTTTTTGAGAATTATTCGTGTCGATCGGAGGGCTTCAAAAATGATTTTTTTCTGAGCATTGTAGCTCCTCCTCGCGACCTCGTAGAGGAAAAAGTTACAGATATAAAAATTTTCGTTTTTTAATACTCTACAACTTTTGTTTTAACATTTTTTTCATAAGTTCGTTATTTTGGAAGTAATTTCCAAAATAACGAACTTTGCATCCCCTGGAGGAGGGTAAAATATGTATGGATTTCAGGGAAGTTCGGAAATATTGAAATATATACTTTACAGTACTTATGTAAGAAATTTCCACTTTCCGTGAACTTTGATCGAGTTTGGGCTGTTTTTGAGCTAAAATGACTGTACTAGATGGAAAGGGAGGAAAAGACGAACATCGTGAAGATGCGACCTGAATGTGAGTCAAAAAGGGTAAAAATGAGAAAAGTTAATATTAATCGTCCAAGCCAAAAAAAACCCAGCTACGTACTCGTATAAGTGAATAAGGATGACGTAGTCGTTTTATTGTTAGATTTGACAAATTACGTATTTATTATTGCGATTTGTTTTCATTTTCTTTGTGCAAATTGAGTCTATCGTTGATATGAAAATGACGTTTCCGTTTCGATAATAGGTAATTGTTAAGATGACGAAAGTATATAAGTAAATGGTGTTCTGGATTATTGACGAAGTAATCGAATTTTCAGGAAATTGACTAATTGATATTGACGAACGTGTTGGCGAAATTCAAGCGTCGTCTGATTTTTATTATTTATTTTTTTTACTTTTTCGACAAGTTTTAATTTTTTTTTTTTTCTCGTGCATTAACAAGTACGTACCGTTTATTTCACATTTACGATGACAAAATATTATGAAAAATTGATAAATCACATACGTAAAATGTTTCTTTATTGATAAGAAGTCGATTTTACGAGTCAAGATGTTTCGAACATGTTCGAACTTCGGAAATTTTTTTATTATTCGATCGTTCGGTAATTAATTACGAGCTACGAGAATTTTCTAATCAGTCGAGTTACTTTACTGCGTGATTTATTTATGGAGGTTTATGAGTAGGTCACGGTGTTGCCAATTTGAACTGCGTCCGCTCGTTGTGTTTGTTTAATATTCAACGAAGTTTGAAATGGAGTTTTTTGAAGTATGAACTTGATGGAGCGTAAACGATACGTCGAATTGCTGAAATTTTGCTGCTCGAAAATGATGAAAAATTTATGCTTTTAAAATTAGGTAGCTGTTTTTTTTTTTTGGTGATTTTGATATAAATTGAGGTTTTGCTTTGTCTGTGACGATTGTATTGAAATTTCAAAATAATTCGATTAGTTTTGCTTAGAAAGTGTTGATAGAGTAGCAGTAGTTCATTTGAAGGTAGATAGAAGTGGGGGAGAAATCACATTGTCGTTTAGTTTGTTAAAAGAAGTGAAATAATGCGAAAATTTTCTTCTTAGTTAGTTTTGCAATATTTTTCATTACAAAGTCATGCTGAAAGTTTAACGATTCGTGGACCCCTCATTCTCGCCTTGTTCAAGCTTTTCTTTATACTGCCGTGTCTGTAATGTGCCAGAATTGATGCGAAAAAAAGAGATTCAATTTACTTACTTTGGATCTTCGCCCAAGTTTATTTTTCAGAGAAATCAATTATCAAGTTTCGTTTAAAATTGAGTTGATCTTTTCATTTAATTTTCGATAAAATTACTCTCTTTATTTGAAACAAAAAAAAAAAAAAAAGAAAAAAACTAAGAAATCGCGCAAATTTGTAATCGTTTCGGAGTTCGGAACTAACGCATCTTAAGCTCAGTAACACAGCTGGAGCCGGATATTTAAAATGTATTTGTTAGTACTGTTGACTCATTATAATGGGAAGAATTTGACTTCACAGTTGGAGCCGGAAGTTTGATTTGAAAGTTTGGCTGAAAGTTAAAATGAACAGGTTTTGACTCTTAAGATCGGAGCCAAAAGCTTGAATTATAAAGACCCGAACTCAGTCGTTTGGGCTCAAAATTAAAATTCACACAGCTTGACTCCAGAGTTTGGAGCTTAAAATTTACAATAGAAAGATTCCTGTTTGACATGGAAGAGTTTTGACTACAGAACCAGAATCTGAAGCTTATCTTGGGAGGGGTGTCCGATTTTAGATTCAGAACTGGAAAATAAAAGTAGTAGGGTTCTGACTCTATAGCCAGAGTCAAAAATTAATAATGGAAATGTCCTTGCTTTGTAATCAGTGCTTATTATTAAAATTGACATAGTTCGGAGCTCATCATTCAGAATGTAAGGAGCCTGGCAACGGATAAGGAGCTTAAAGTTTAGAATAGAAGGAGCCGAAACTAAAGTTGAAAATAGAAAAGGCCTAGTTTCAAAATCAAAGCTAAATATTAAAATTGACGAAGCTTGGCTGCAAAGCTTACGGCTCATAATTTAGAATATAGAGAGTCTGGTTTCGGAGTTGGAGCTCGACGTGTAGAATATAATGAGCTTAATTGTAGAGCTGGAGGTTAACATTCAAAATGGAAGGAGCCTGGTGACATAACCGGAGTTTAAAGTTTGCCATGAGAAAAGTTTGACTCCGGAGCCGGAGCCCGATATCGAAATTTTCGAAGCTGTGCTGAGCTTAGCTCAATATACCCAGCTCCAATGGAGTTAGATCTGGAGCGAGCCGAGGACTTCTGAAGAAATTTGGGTATTCGGTAGCTTGCAAAATCATTGAGTGTAAAAATTAATTAGTCGATATCCAGCGTTGATTTTTTAAAAAATTATGTGCCAAAGTAAAATTGAAAATTTTTTAGTGATTAAAAAAATTCAAAATAGATTCTCAGTAGGTTCTTTGCATTATTTTCTCAATGAGATACTCTTTATTAATAGTTTGACTGTAAAATGGTGAATTTACAACGGTCACCTACGCGCCAAATTAAGCTTTTCTGAAATGCTACTATGATAATTTTTCTAGACAAATTGTTAGACTGATTTACTGTCACACTGTAAGTGAAAACGAGACTATTACAGTCTATCGACCCATTGGGGATAAGGGTGAATATCAACAACATCCGTTTTGGGATCCTGGAATACGATTACGATCACTTTTGGCCATGCCAGATATTTATTTTAATTTTTTTACTACCGGCTCCACTCAAACTAAAAATCATTTGCTCAGCTCAATGCCGACCAAAATTGGAAAATAGGCTTAGATTGGCAGCAAATTTTATATTCTGGAGTGGAGTTGACCTCCGGTCAAAATTCAGTTATGCGTAAATTTGGGGGGAGGGGGTGCTGAGGAGGTAAAATCGCAATACATGTTCCTTTTTGAGCTAATCAATAGGCAATCCAAAGTTGTATAGCATATCAAAAAATTAGCCTCCCAGGTCGATTAGGAGGGGAGATATGAAGGTTTTCCTCTTTCTGATCTTGAAAAGTGGCTGTTCCCTCCTCTGGCTTCCCTTCAGAGTGAGCTACGAAGTTGAAATTGCAATTTATAAATTTTGATCCAACCATCAATTTTTAAGTAGTGGACCTTGCAGACAAAAATTTTTCCTATAAAGAGCCTTTCCTAAATAGGGTCAAAAACGGCCCTTAACCCAAAATCGATCATACATCTTTCTGAGCACTATGAACGAGATTTTTTTTGAAAATTTTTGATTCACATTTTCTCCATTTTTTTACGCTGAAATTTTCCAAAAAAATTTTAAATGGGGGGAGACATATGATTGGAAATTTTTTTAATTTGCGATGTCAAACATAGAATATTCGCCGATTTTGAGCTTTTTTACCTCGATGCGTGAGCTATGTGTGTATTTTCAAATTATTTACAGGAAAATTTTCTGCAATAAAATATGGATTTGAGTTCAAATTAACAAATTTTGGAAAATTGTATTTTAATCGATGAAGTGGGTCATCAATATAGGTAATTCGAGTTTTTAGATGCTGATGTTCATATGTACCGTTTTTATAAATTTTTCTCCAGTACTGGAAAAGTCCAAAATTTCCATGAAGGCTACGAAACGTCTCGAAACCGCTTTTAATCAATTTGGGAGGTCGAAAGTAGGGTATGTACCAAATTTCAGCTTTTATCGTTGATCAAATCAAATTTTCATGATTTACAGGACGATGAGATAATTTTGAAACTTGAAAAATTCCCCAAAATTCAAGAAATGCACTTCGGAATTTGCAATTTATGGAAATGGAGTTCTTTTAATATGTACTTTCAATTTGTTGATCTACTGACTCGAAATTTACCCTCCTTTTCGGAGATATCGATTGTTGAAATTTTGACATTTGGGGAGATAATTCTGAAAAGGATGGGTGTAGGGGGTCAAAAATTTGTTTGGTACGATTTTAGACCATAAGTAACATTTTGGTTCAAGTTTGATCGATTTTGGGTCGTTGGCCGTTTTTGACCGTTATTACGAAAGGCTGTTTTGTCATATGCAAATTTTATCTATCTTCGTTATTGAAGGGGCAGCATTCGTTTGAATTTTACGAGCCCCTTCAAATAATCAAGATAGAAAAATTTTGTACATAATCAAAAATGTAGCAAAAACGGCCTGCTACAAAACTCAATATTCAAAACCACGATTTGAGCAAATTGTTATGCTCGATATTTTTATTTTTGGACGAATGGAGGGGGAGGGGTATGGAAGAAATGCAAAATTGGCTCAAATCGTGGTTTTGAATATTGGGTCTTGTAGAAGGCAATTTTTGCTGCATTTTTGATTATGTACAAAATTTGCCTATTTTGATTATTTGTAGGGGCTCATAAAATTCAAACGAATGCTGCCCCTTCAATAAAGAAGATAGGTTAAATTTGTACATGACAAAGTTTATAATAAAAATTTTTGTCTGCGAGGTCCATTGGTAGAAAATTGATGATTAGATAGAAAATTTGTAAATCGCTTATTTGTTATATTTTTAGATGCCTGTACGGTGCTACCTATATGGAAGGGGGGGGGGGTTCGAGAAGTGCCATTAAACTCGCAACTATTCCTACTACACATCTGCTAAAATTATTTCTCACTTTCATGACGTCTGTGGCAGGGTAATATTGGATTCTGGCTCTGAAGCTTGGTTGCTCTCATCCTATCATATACTCAATATCTCTGAGCCAGGATTCCTTACATTTTAGGCACGGCTCCGAAATTACTTCAATGGTTGGTTTTTGGAGGACATTCACGTTGGAATAAAATTGCTGTTCGTAATAAACCAAGAAAATCAATCATACACGTGTATTTATGGCTTCATTATCGAAAATTCGTAATTGAAAACTTGGGTTTGTTTTTTTTTTCCAATCTATAACGTCGCATCGCGTCGATTGCTTCGAAATATGAATTCATAAGGAATACTAATTCATAAAATTTCGATAGTACTTTTTTTCAGTATTCTTTTTTTTTCTTACCATTTCTCATTACGAAATGAAAATGAAAAATGCCAGTACTCAATTTTTCGAAAACATAAAAACCATGCAAAACAAATATTTACAGAGAACGTCTCGACTAGATCTGCGAATAAACTAAACTTTCATTTTCATTTGAAATTACATTCCTGCTGCTTCGTTATATATTCAGTTTTCGTTGTATTTTGCAAATTAAAGTCAAACTGAGAAATACGCTACGTTGGAAAACCTACCAGTGCAAACAATAATCTGCCACAAGGTTCGTAGAAGAATTTTAAATATAGGCTTCGAAGAGCGTACAAAACGATGCAATATGTAGGGCAATGGCGCTGAATGGCGCTTCCACCAATCAGACGACGACGGCGACGACGACGACGACAAACAGGAAGATGACCGTTTAAATTCGTTAAACATTTCGGACAATTTTTCATACTCTTTACATCGAGTACATTAAACGGTAATTATAGCGGTAATTACCCACGTACGGCGGCGCATACTTTACCTTTACCTATACTGCAAAGAATATTTAAACGATTTGAAAGACTTGACGCGTCATCGTCACGCCGCAAATCTCAATAGAAGATATGCAGTGTTTTTTAAATTTATTTTTGTTCCGTCGATTCGTTTTGAAACGGTGTTTTAGCGTATAATTGTGGCCGTTGACCGATTGCGATGAACCAAAAAGGAAGGGAAGCTGAAGGGTGCTTTCTTTATGCAAATGTGTGTAAAGTCGACGATGAAAAATACGTATAATGCACCGGCTTGACTGGATTAACGCGAGTACACCGCACTTTACATTACAAATCTGGTTGAACGATTGTACGATGACTAATGAGGAATTACGAGTACAATCGGTCGGTTGATGATTTTAAACATGGCGAAGCGACGATTCGATGAAGATGATTCAACATTTATAATGTACCCATATAATAATGATAATAAAATAGGACGAAGTTACGCTAATTATTTATTTGTGGTTTTTTTTTTTTTCCTATCTTTTTTCCATTTCTCAGGTGGTTTGGGCCATAATCGAGGATCTCGTTATAATAATGGTAATACTACGCAGCTCAGTTCCATATTCAATCCGTTCGGCGGCATGAGTCCATTCGGCATCGCAAATTTTGATGATATGTTCTCGAATGGTAATTCCCATTTCACGTCGTTTAGCACGAGTAGCACGTTCGGAGGCGGCGGCGGAGGAGGAGGTGGAGGTGGTAATGTTAAGAAAACCTCCACATCTACTAGATTCATTAATGGAACGAAAGTCACTACTAAAAAGTAAGTCGGACGCGTTAACAAGATTGTTTTTTCGCAGTTTCCCCCGCCCCTTCCCCTCTTCGGAGATACGATGAGTCAATAGGATCGTTTCCAGATCATATCACTAAACAAAAAAAAAAAAAAAAAAAAAAAAAGGATAGGATAACGATTAAAATATATATATTAAGCTGAAGAAGTTGGGAGTATTTTTTTATTTTTATTTTATTTCGAAATTTTTCGCAAAATTTTAGGAATAGAAAAGTATACGAGGAAAGCAACCAACCCTTTATTTTTAGGTCAATCTTATATATCATATTGTTGAAGAAAAATTAGGTTATGGCGGAAGTGGGGCCGAGGGAGTATCAACAGAATTTGTTTTAGACTCCTTGAAGATCATTAAAAATCATACTGAACTTGTTGAATATTTGTTTTATTTTTTTGTTTTTTCCCCGAAGACTTAATAAATAAAAAAAAAAAAAAAAAAACATCGCAAAGCCTGATTTTTTTTTTTTTTTTTTTTTTCCCCCAAAACTTAAAAAAAAAAAAAAAAAAAAAAAAAACATCGCAAAGCCTGATTTTCGTAAAATATTGTAATTATATGAATTGAAAAATAAATCACCTCCTTATTAGTGGTAAGGCTAGAGGGGTGCAATGGGGCTAAAAATCGAACCCCCCGAAAGGAACATTTATGAACACATACCTAATTTCAACATCCTAGCTCAATTGAAGGGGCAGGGGGAGGGTTTAGCGAGGAACAAATTAAAAAAATAAGAAGAACCGACCAAAAAACCTCCCGTTTTGCGGATGTAAGAGGTGTAATGAGGTTGACATGTCGAGGCCCCCAAAAGGCACATTTATGGCCCTTACTAAGTCTGCATATTAAAATTCAACTTTCTAGATCAATATAGAGTGAAGATAGGGGAGAAACATTCCTCTTTTAAGGTCAAAAAGGGAATAAAACCCCCATATCTTCCCTCCTCATTGACCTAGGAGGCTGGTTTTTGGATATGTTATACAACTTTGGGTTGTTTAACGATTGGCTCAAAACCGAACAATTTTTTGGATTTTAGCCCTCAGCACCCCTCCCCCAAATTTGGGCATTACTGAATTCTGACCCGAGGTCATCCCCACTTCATAATATCAAATCTGCTCCTAATCTAAGACAATTTTTCAAATTTGATCGATTTTGATCGGCATTGAGTTGAGAAAATGATTTTTTGTTTCGGTGGGGGAAAGAATGTATATCTGATATGGTCGAAAATGGTCGGAATGGTCTTCTAGAACTCCAAACGAATTTTGTTGCCCCCCCTCCCCTCATCCATGGTCGATCGATAGATCGTAATAATCTGATTTTTATTGACAATCTGGCAAAGAAAATCAGGCTGAAAATCATGTACTCGGCTCAATACCGACAAAAATCGCTTAAATTATGCCAATAGGCTTAGATTGGTGCCTACTTGAATATCATATAAGTAGAAATGGCCGTGGGTCAAAATTTAATAATGTGCAGATTCGGGAGAAGGTGTGTTGAGGGACTAAAATAGCGAAAATTGTTCGTTTTTTTGAACTACTTGATCAATGTAGAATTAAAAATTTTCCATCAAATCCAAAAATTAACCTTCTGCATAAATTAGAAAAGGAGATATGGAGGTTTCCATGTTTTTTGACGTTGAAGAAAGTAGGTTCCTCGTATAATCTCCCCCCCCCCCGCCAATTGAATTCTAAATTCAAATTTTTTCACTCATTATCAAATTTTGGAATTTGTGAATACTGAAAATTAGAATTCAGTTCTCAAACCATCCCCTTGGGCCGATCCCGCGTTCGGGTTGCTATGTACTTCTCCGGGCTCATGGGACGTAGCACAAAATTTTTTTTTCAACATGTTATGAGTAATGCCCATTACAATGATAAGCTCTATTTTTTCTTATACCAAAAGGTTAAAAATTACGCCTGTCAGACTGTTTTTAACGATTGTTAAAAACGCATTGATAATTTTTCAAAATTTCTCAGCCATCTAAGGCCAAACAAAAAACTTTCGAAATTTGTACAAATAAGGTACATTTGTTTAATACCAAGTATAGTAAATTTTACAGCTTACGTTGGTCGATTTATTATAATTGTTTAATGGGGCTAAAAAATCGAAACCCTCAGAAGATTCGTATAAGTACCCTCTTAAATCTGCATACCGAATTTCAACTTCCTTGCTTAATTTGGAAGGGAGTTTTGTGAGGAACGAACTCTCAAAACATAAAAAAATCCAGTCAAAAAACCACATTTCGAGACTGTAAGAAAGCGGCAATGGGTCAGAAAAGTCGAAACCTCCATAAGACGCATCCATGGCCCACACCAAGTTTACATACCAAATTTCAACTTCCTAGCTCAATTCGGAGGGGAGATAGGGGAGGAACAACTCTTTTTCATGGTCAAAAACGGGGAAAACACTCATATCTCCCCTCCTAATTCATTTAGCGGGCTGTTTTTTAGATATCTTATGGAACCTTGAATGATCTGTCGATTGGCTCAAAAAGGAACAATTTTTACGTCTGGAGCCCCTGAGTGCCCCCTCCTCCAAATTTGGACATAACTGAATTTTGATACGAGGTCACACCCACTCCTTAATATTAAATCTGCCGTCAATGTAAGACTATTTTTCAAATTTGATCGATTTTGATCGGCATTGAGCTGAACAAATAATTTTGTAGTATCGGAAAAATAAAGATAAAAAATAAAAATAAGTATCCGACATTGTCAGAAATGGTCGTAATGGTTTTCTAGAGCCCCAAAACGGATTTTGTTGATATTCTCACCCTCATCCACCGTACGTCGATATACCGTAACAGCCTGGTTTTTATTGATAATTTGACATGGAGAATCGTGCTAAAAATTAAAAATAGTCGTTAGGTATGAAAGAAAAAAAAAATTGAAAATTCTATTTGACCACTTTGTAATATTTTTTTTAGTAACGAAATCTGGTCAAATGACACGCAAAGATATAATTTTGCATTTGTTTTTTCCCATTCAAATTAATTCATGCTGATTAAAAAGACTTTAAAGTGCGACGTTCAAAGGGTCAAGGGGTCATTTCGTCGTCTTTTTTTTTTTTTTTGGTACGTAAATAATAATTACATGTTTTTTTGTTCGAGAACCATGGTATTTGATGCCCTGAATATTACATATTTTGCGATGGAACATCCACACCCCCCCCCTCGACCGTATATCAATCGTTTTGATGAACTTGGTTAGTTACTGGAATGGGAAAACAAAATTTGGAACCATGAAAAAAGGGTCTTTTCTACTGACCGTTATTTTTTTTAGGGGACAAATAATATATATGCTGATGCCTCTAATATTTATTGCAAAATGAAATAGAAAAGTATTCGACAGGCGAAAATGTAAATACCTAAAGCTTTAGCTCAACCGCTTTTGCACTTAATTTTGAATGAATAAAATCAGTTTTTTATTTCGTATACTTTTCGTAAAAATTTTATCAACCTTTCACTCTCTTTTTCTAACAAAAAAATATGCTTTGAATTTCTTCATACGCCAAAAAACTAATACAAAAAAAAATTTTTCGATGTAGGTAGGTTATGTAAAATGATGTCGAAAATTGATGTAATTTTGTCGAATTTAAATTCTCTCGCATTTCTCCGCTGTTCGAATTTAACCCGTTTGAAAGCCACTGCAAATCAGAATGACATTTCCATCGTATTGAATACCTTCTCGAACGTCTGTTGGGAATCATTTGAACGACTCGACGCGACGCGACGTTTCGTTTCTTTGCGAATAAATGTTTTTATTTATGCGTCAATTTTAAAAGAATTCACTACCGTTTTGTCGTAGATCTGTCAAAATATCGATCGATAATAACTCCCAAAGAGAATTTTTTACTGACAAAGGTATTATACATATGTATATGTGTGTTTTTTTTTTTATTCTTACAGAATTATCGAAGGAGATAAAGAGACTGTCATGCGTTTCGAAAATGACGTACTAACATCAAAAACTGTAAATGGTGTACCTGAAGCGATTACGTATAAATAAATTATACACTCGAGCGAAATGGAAGCAGAGCCCCTTGTACACAAAAGGGCGAGAAGATTCGAATTTTTTTTTGTTTTTTTGTTTATCAACTCTTTTTTTTTCTAAAGAAATTTCTGTTTCGTATTCGTTATTTACTACCTACAATTTTACTACTACCTACTACCATTTTTACTAGTATTACTACCATTTTACCGCTACTGTTTAATACTGTTGCCACGTATTTTTTTTTTTTTTTTTTTTTTTTTTTTGTTTTCCTCGTTAACGATTATTACTACCGATAAAATATCATGTTAATGGCGCGACAGTGTTGACAAAAAGAAATACGATGTATACGTTCGTTCGAAATGGTGGTGTATTATTACGATTATTTTTTTTGGATTCGCTGTATGTTTAACGACAAAAAAAAAAAAAAATGATGTAGGCATACCAACCAAATTGACGATGGCTGATTTTTTATCTTTTGTCTCGAATCGAATGCATGTAGCTGTTACCAACCGTTGTTTATATCTCTCTCGTTACGATATATTCGATAGTACTGTTTACCTCAGCAGATTCTCGTCTAGTTCATGTTTATTTTTTAATTTACGTACGATGATTGTATTATACCTGATAATATGTTTTTTTTTTCGATCATCTTTCTCCGGTATAACGTCTTTTTCCTGGCCGACACCCACGTTGGGTTATTTATTGGTAAATTTGTGTATTGAAATTTTTCGTTCTGGTGGAATACCTTGTGTGTGTGTGCTAGTCCCATACGCTGCCCATTTATATTTTCCTTCATAAGTCGTCTGTATACTTGAATTCCGGTTTCAGCTAAATGATCGAGTTTAGTGTTGTTGTTGTTTTTTTTTTTCCTTTGTTTCTCTCATTGGTTCTTTAACGTATATAACAAATTAATGTGAATCGAACATTCGAATTTAAACAAAAAATTTACACGATTAAGTTTTTTAATACGATTGGCGTAGTTTAATGAAAGTACATATAGAGTGTAATTACCCGTTATTTTCTCTCTTTATTATTTTCTTTTCTCTTTTTAAATAATATTATAATCTTGTAATATAATGCGATTAGTTAGAGTCGTAAAAGTAATACGCTCATTGCCAATTTAGTGTACGTTTATGTTAAAATATCTATACATTTAATTTTTCACTAGCAAATCCAATAAAATAATTTCATACGGAGAATTTTCTAGTTTTTATTCGATGGTGTATTTTTAATTGTATTTTATTCCAGGCGAGTGAACGACGAATAAAATAAAATTTCTAGACTCGGATAATTTTTTAAATGTAATGTATTTTAGGGATTTAAGCATCCTAGTTACGTTAGCAGGCTACTATGAGCTCTCAACGTTAAAGCCATTATTAAAAAAAAATGTAGTATTTACCAATTTAGTTTATGTACGTTGAAAAAAAATTTTGGTAGCCTCCTCTCGTTCGGTGTTTAATTTTTGTGTCTGAATTCATTAACGTTATCGAATATTCGTCGTTAAAAAGTTCGCAAATCGATTATCTTCGAAATGTCGAAAATCGAAGTTGAAATTTGGTATGTATACTTGGGAGTTCTAGATGTACGTTTGGGGTTTTCCATTTTCACACTCCCCCCCCGCCCACAGCCCTTAAAAATCTGGTTTTTTAGTCGGTTTTTCTGATTTTTGAGTTTGTTCCTGGCACCTCCCCCCCCCCCAAATTGAGCAAGGAAATTAAATTTGTTACGTAGATACTTTTAATATGGGCCCTAGATATTTGTCTTGAAGATTTCGATTTTTCAACCTTATTGCACTGCTTCAGAACCATCAAAAAGTTGTTTTTTCGTTGATTTTTCTTATTTTTTGAGTTTGTTTCTCGGATATCTCCCTCCCACCCCCTTCCCCAATTGAGCTAGGAGGATGAAATTCGGTATGTGTGTAGGTCCTGAATGCGCCTTTTGATGGTGTTGGCCTTTTAGACCCATTACACCCCCCTCCTACCACCTCACCTCTCACGATTTTTAATTCAGATAATTATAATATTTCACGAAAATCAGACTGAAAAATTTTTCCCGAACATTAAAATCATTTAACTCCGCTCGATGCCGACCAATATCGGTCCAATTCGATCAATCGGATCTGTTTAGTGGCGGATTAGATATATATGAGTGGGAATGACTTTGGATCAAAATTCAATTTTGCCCCATTTTGAGGGAGGGGGTGCTGAGGAGGCAAAAACGAAAAAATTGTCCCTTTTTAAACCAATTGATAGAAAATTAAAAGTTGCATAACGTATCCAAAGATCAACCTCCTAAGTCAATTAGGACGGGAGATATGGGGACTTCCCCCCTTTATGACCTTGAAAAATGGCTGTTCCTCCCCTATCTACCCACCAAATTGAACTAGGAAGTTGAAGTTTGGTATGTACGTTCAGTTGGGGCTCTTAATGTGCCTTTTGGAGGTTTCAACTTTTTAGCTCCATTGCACTCCCTCACAGCCTCAAATAAATGATTTTTTGGTAGTTTTTTCTTATTTTTCAAGTTTCTTTATCCCATAACTCCCCACCAAATTGAGCTAAGAACGTGAAACTAGGTATGTACCTAGTAGGGGGGCCCGCATATGCCTTTTCAGGGTCTCGACTTTTCAGCCTTATTGATATGTGGTTTTTGGTCGTTTTTTTTTTATTATTTTTACAGTTTGTTCCTCGCACAACTTCCCTCCATGTTACGAAAATCAAGTTGAAAAAGCGTCGTTTCGCGTTGCTTTTTTTTACTTAAATAACACAAAACTTTTGAATAAATTTTGAATATTTTTGTGCAAAATTACTAGCAAGCGGAGACAAATTTCAATTCTTGAATTTCGCTTTTTCAAATAAACAGAATGAATTTTCAAAATGTACCAAAAGTCACTAAAAGACAATTTCATTTCTAAACATATACTAAAATTTCAAAACATTTTATCCATTAATGATAAAGTTAAAGGTAACTAAAATAAATTTACATTGATAGGATACAATCAAGGCATACCCTTAAGAACTTACAAATTTGAAAATTTCGATTAAATCGCAAACTGTTGACCATGGACAAGATTTAAGTCACATTATACCGATTAGAAATTACAATTTTGCTACTAAATATGTTGATTTTTTCTTGAGCGCAGTGAAAGTGATTTTCGAAATTGAAATGAACTTCTATTCGAGATATAATCTATTCATCGAATCATCAGCCTCTTTAGGGAAGGGAATTATTATAAAATTTTATTCGATTGGTATAAGCCGAAATTAATAATTTTTTCCTCTCAAAAATAACGCACTTTGGGAGAAGCCATAAGCTAGGAAGCTAACATTTTACATGAAGAAATTTCAACTCGGAATATGCGACGTGATTATTCAAAATTTAACTAAATCGAAACTTTATTTCAGTATTTGCTAAGGCAGAGTATACGAGTACTTAGAAAGTACATTTGTATAAAAATTCAGATTAAATTCTCATCTGAATTAATCCAAATTATACTCGTGAGCCTAATCAATTACATACTTATTTTTCGATACTGTTTAGTAATCATTTTCACTTCTCAGTTTAGATTGATTTTCGATTTCTGCTTTTAGTCTTCTTATCAGTATCGTCTTTGTTGGAGGTTTCTAGATTTCATCGTGAAGATAAATAAATTAAAGAAAAAAACAAGTCCTGAATTTTAAACGTTTTTATTACCTTATTGATATGTTAGTGGATTCATTTTTAATAAAGCTTGTCTAGTAACTTTTTATTATTCCGAAGATGACTAATTGCTGGAAATAATCTTAGCTTTGAATGTATGTTTATTTGTATTATATTTAGCAAACAAATATATCATTCATTGGTCTGGCCTATTAAAAAATATTACATTAAGGTTCTTTTAAATAAAAAATTACAGAAATTCAGTGCAATTTTTCTTAAAACAATTTTGTTTTATACATCATAGTACAGGTTCTGGTTATTTTCTGGTTAAAAGTACCAACATGCCACTTGCAAAATATCATTTTAATTTGAATCCTTTCAAATAGTTTTGCATTGCTGTGTATTTGATTTGGAAAAAATTCATCATCCATGATTTCGACGAAAATTAGGTTTGCCTTCTACCTGATCGACTATGGTTGTGAGTATGAAAAACTATATAGATCTGAATCATTAATTGCTTTAGGTGTTACCTACGTAAATTCGTCCAATAATACATGTTTTTTCGCGTTTTAGTTTTGCAAAATGCGATTTTTGAATTCTTTGAAATGATTTTACAATTTATGATTTCAACGGAAGGGGCTTATCTTCTTCGTTTTTAAATACCATTTGTGGACTTGAAAAAATATGTAGATCTTATTCCTTTGTTGTGATTGTAAATTCTCTAGTAAGGGTAATTTTTTGGCTTTTAAAGTAAATAACTAAATATGCTACTCAGATTTAAAAGTATAAACTTGATGATTCTTGATGATAACAAAGTTTTGTTTAAGAAGCTTCATTTTCTTCTTTTGTACACCCATTTCTGTATCTCATTCGTTTAATCAGATACATTCGCATTTTTCTAAATGCCATTTTGTGTTATAGTTCTATATGTCTATTGGTTTCCGGTTGTAAAATTATTATTTGTTGCGCTTGTGTATGCTGCACAACAGTTTCTTCTGAATATCTTTAGATTTCGTTTTAATTTCGTTCGATGTGAATCCCATCAAAATTCAGTCTTGAAATTTTTATTCTTCATTTTGTAATCCATGTTGGGAGCAAGGTTCGCTATGATTCGTTGGAACGTTTGTATTTCCATTTTTTTTAAATCTTTAAATTTAAAATGGAATCAGATTCATTGCGATTCCACTTTTAACTTGACAAGATGAAAATATTAACATTTCGTCAATATCTTTCACTTCTAAAAAGAAAAGAAAATGAATATTAATTTTCGGATGTTTTTAGAAATGAAATTTATTGACGTAGTGGCGAGTGATTAAAATATGTAGTTATGTATCATTTTCTTATCTAGGTGCTGTAAATATTTCAATAAAATAGATATCCATCTTCCGATTTCAACATCAACCAAGTTATATAAATTTAGTTACGATATCTTGCGAATGTAATTGTAAATATTTAATTATCTAAATATAAGTAATTTTATTTTTTTCCGTAATTTAGCAAAAAGATCTTAAAATTACCCAACCAAAGATGGAGAATGTTTTCGTTGTTAAAGAAAAAACAAATCTTGTAATATGCCTGTATGTGTGAAGAATCTTTCGTAGCTGATTCCTAAAGTCCTTATTATTTTACAGTCTTCTTCTTTGCAATAAAATTGGTAATCTGTGACCTCTGCTCCAAAGAATTATTGATGGTTTCCGATTATGATAATAAAAAATAATGACTTGACAGTTCATTTATTTTTTGTAATTCCTTTATACGTATTTTGTAGTAATTCTTCCTTGGTGTAAAATGTCTACGTACTGACGGCATCTTTTACATTTGGTACTCAAATGTGGATTTTGTCAAAGAAGTATTTTTTGGTGATAATTTACAATACAGCTCTGTTGTATAAGATTCTTGACATGTATTTGATCCTTTGACGAGTCCAATAGTTTTAACTATTTTGATAATCAGATATAGTCTAAATCGGAACTGTCTGTAGATGTCTGTGTATTTTTCAGTTTCAACACGATGAATGTTTACAAATTATCGTGCAGGCTAAAATAAAATGAAATAAAAGCAAATTAGGTATATGTACCCTACCTCTCATAAATCTCAGTACCTCTAAAGCGACAAGTCAACATCAACATTTTTTTCAACTTGTAATTATTCTATACGAAAAGTCCAAACCCAAGAGTATTATACATTTTTGGAAAACTCAGATTCATAAAAAAGGTTCGTATCGCTAGTTGAGAAGTTTTGAAAATTTATGAAAATCGATTTAGCTTTTTACGTGATTTTTGGATATTTTAAACATTGAACCTTCTTTTTTTGTTTTTTTTTTTTTTTTTGTTTTTTCAAACGTAAACGTGACCAAACTCAAAAATTTCTTCAAAAAAAAAAATTCAAAACTCCGCCATTTTAGTAAAAGTTGAGCAAATTTCAAGCTCTTGAAGCCACGGATATGCAAATTATGAGGTAATTTTTTTTTAAACTTGCCCCATCCAAACCGGTTCTAGCTATGCTAAAAAATAGGTACCTATCACGAACTAACAAAAATTGACTCGAGAATTAAAAATGCGGTAATATGTCGCTTATACCTTAATTTTGGGTCGTAGAACTCGAATTTTTCATCAGTTTTGACCGATTAGATTTCTTTGGCTCAAAACACTCAATTGAAAGTTTAAATCATCAGTTTTGAGGTGAAAAACTTGCGTGATGAAACCCGAAATTCGTATTTAGCGTTCAAATTTAGTCCGATCTGGACACCTAGATCAATGTTTTTGAATAATTTCAAAAAATTGAATTTTCATCTCAATGCTCTTTTCGTTGATGAGCTCTGAGAAGAAATCATTGGCGAAATGAAAAAACTAAGCCCGGATTCGTGTTTAGCGGATCAAACTACCTCGATTTAGATACCTCACATGATAGTTATGCTCAAATTTGAAAATTTTTAGTTTTTGGTCGATTTTTGATGGTTATTGAAATAATTTTGAGCCAAAATTGAGAAATTGAAAATTTGCAAAAAACAATCTTGTAAGGTGTCTAAATCGGGGTAATTTGACACGCTGAAAACGAACCCGAGCTTCGTTTTTTTGTTTCTCCATTTTTATTCTCGAAAAATACATAAAACTGTACATTTCCTTAAACTTCTCGAAAATATTCGTTTAAAGTACCGAGATTGAGGTAAATTTACCCGTCCAATTCGAATTTTAGATTAGCTTTTTGATCGGACAAGTTTTTTACCTCAAAACTGATGATTTACACTTTCAATTGAGCGTTTTGAGCCAAAAAAATCTAGTTAGGTAAAAACTGATGAAAGATTCGAGTTCTACAACCCAAAATTAAGGTAATAAGCTACATATTCTCGAATGTTTTTACTCTCGAGTCAATTTTTGTTAATTTGTGATAGGTACCTGCTTAATTTTACTGTATAATTTTCATATCTTTGGCTACAAATAGAGTCGAAGAGTTTGAAATTCGCTCGACTTTTACCAAAATGGTAGAGTTTTGAAAAAGTCGTTGCGAATTCAAAACAGAGAAATGAAGGTTCAATGTCCGAAATATCCAAAAATCAATGACAGGGGTTCAAATTTTGAGCCCAAAAAATCGATTTTCATTAATTTTTAAATTTTTTAACCAGCCATACGGCCACTTTTATGAAGCTTTTTTTCAAATCGTATACATTTTCAGAAAGTAGAGATTTTTAGCTTTCCAAAAATGTATAGTAGTCTTAGGTTTGGACTTTTTGTCATAAAATAATTGCGAGTTGAAAAAAAAGTATTAATTTTGACATATCGCTTCAGAGGTACCGAGACTTACCAGCTGTATTGTAGGAATTTATCACTTGTTCCGAATCAGCATAATTATTCGATGATTTTTTCAGAAAATTATCGACATGTATTCGTAGTACATACGTTAATAGATAGGTAACTTACTTAGCATAAATTTTTCATCCATTCTTTTCAACCTTCAGAAATGGAATCGCAACAAAATGTAACATACTATTCAAAATTATTTCAAAATTGACGACTGAGATACATTTCTATAGGTAACTAAAACCATCACCTAGCTTCATCATGATCAATAAAACTTTAAAATATAATCTCGGAAATGTTAGAACTAACTGATGAAATTTTAGTTATCTGTAGGCTATCGATATTATCTAATTCATAAAAATTTCTTCAATTATATCCCGGCAATGAGAGTGATTACGATCGATACAAAAATTTCAAAAATTTATCATCACAAAAATAAGAGCATTTCTTTAAGTTTTATTCAGTAAAATGGAGGTTTTGATTTAAAAAATGAAAAACCAAGTTTTAAATTTGAAAAATATTCAACTAGAGGATTTTTTTGATGAAGGGAAAAAAGGGCAGATTTTTTAAGGTGATTTTTTGGTGACGGTGTGGCATCCAGCGTCTTTGTTACTTGTTCCAAATTTAAATTATAACAATCGAAAAACCTTAATTGACTTAATTTATCTCCACGAATGTCGAAACCACTAACTCTCTTTGGCTGTTGAAAATATTGGACAGAAAAATTAAACTTACTGTACCGTTCACAGCTCACCAGAGAACCATTTATCTATCACCTGCATAAAATTTAAACCTTTCTACCCTTTCTTTCTAGTCAGAAAAAGGCATAAAATGTTTTTTTTTTAATTTGCAAAAATCAAAAAACACTTTTCGTTTTTTTTAGATTGTTTTTACAAGTAAATACTTACTACTGAGGAGATGGGTGGGAGAGGCAAAGTTTTCTTTCTTGTAAAAATAAATAAAAGGCATCCCAAATACAAGGTCCAAAACGGCTCCCAACCCAAAATCGATCAAACTTGAGTCAAAATGTTGTTTATGGTCTAAAAACATCCCAAAAAGAATTTTTCCCAAGTATCAAAATTTTAACACACGATATCTCCGGAAGGGGAGGGTAAAAACTTTTGAAATTTTCACTGATTATACATCATGCTGAGTACTATGAATGAAAATTTTTTGAAAATTTTCCGTTCCTATATTCCTAACTTTTTCCATGTTAAAATTTTCAAAAAAACTTCTGTTTGGGGGAGGGGGCTCATGGCAGGAAATTTTTCTATTATCTTTGTTAGGTGATCATTTATCACATATATATTTTTTTGGGGTTCAGAAATTGAGTGCAACATGTTAAAAAAAAATCCAAACAAAAAAAAACACGTTTTTTACTGCATTTTTATAATTAATGAAGCAGGTATCTCAACTCAAAGCAAAATTTCGAGTCAATACAATATGAATAAATTGTAAGTACATATTAAAAGAACTCCATTTACAAAACTTCAAATCCTGAAGTGCATTTCTTGAATTTTGGCGAATTTTTCAAATTTTAAAATCATCTTATCATCCGATTGAAAAATTCCAAAATATTCTGGAGCCACCGAGACATACCATTTTTAATTGATTTGGGATGTCGAAAATAGAATATCCGCTGACTTTAGGCTTTTCACCTTAATGCATAAGCTATATGCGTATTTTTAAATTATTTGCAGGAAAATTTTCCACAATAAAATATGGATTTCAGCTCAAAATTTACGAATTTCGAAAAATTGTGCTTTAATCGATCAAATAGTTCACCAATATGGTAATTCGAGATTTTAGATGTTGATGTTCATATGTACCATTTTTATGAACTTTTCTCCAGTACTGGAAAAGTTCAAAATTTCCATGAAGACTACGAGACGTCTCGAAACCACTTTCAATCGATTTGGGAGGTCGAAAGTAGGGTATATACCAAATTTCAGCTTTTATCGTTGATCAAATCAAATTTTCATGATTTACAGGACGATGCGTTAATTTTGAAATGTGAAAAATTTCTTTAAAATTCAAGAAATGCACTTCAGGGTTCGAAATTTTTGGAAATAGAGTTCTTTTAAAATATACTTTCCATTTATTCATGTATTGACTCGAAATTTTTCTTCGAGTTGAGATATCTCCCTTATTAATTATGAAAAAGTAATGGAAAATGTGTTTTTTTTTTGGTTTTGATTTTTTTTTAGCTTGTTACACTCAATTTCTGAACCCCAAAAAAATATTTGTGATAGATAACCACCTATCAATGATAATAGAAAAATTTCCAGCCATGAATCCCCCTCCCCCAAAATTTTTTTAAAATGTTGACCGGAAATTTTTAAAAAATTCTCTTTTATTCTCAGCAAGATGTATAATTTGTGAAAATTTCAAAAGTGTTTACCCTCCCTTTCCAGAGATATCGCGTGTTGAAATTTCGATATTTGGGGAGGGGGTGTACGGGGTTAAAAATTGTTTTCGTATGTTTTTAGACCATAAGTAATATTTTGACTCAAGTTTGATCGATTTTTGGTGGGAGGCCGTTTTTGACCCTTATAAGAAAGGCTCTTTAATAAATGATAAAAGCAGTGTAATTCCATTCTTGGAGGTGAAAAAATTCCCTTAAACGCACTTTTTGGTGATCAAAAGTGTCCTTGAACGTACGTTTTTAGGGGGCTTAAGTCCTCTCAAAAATTTTTTAGTTTTACTCATTGCCTCGGAATTAAAATAAAACGTATTGAAAATTTTAGTTTTTTTCTGAAAACTTTGAGTAAATGCTTTTTTTTAGTAGCGTTGCTAGAATTGAAAATCAGGAAGGCACAAACATTGTCGAAGAAAGAAATTCGGGTTAACGAATCCTGAAAATCGATCTTCGGATGAAAAGAATTTAGCCAAATACTTCTTAGGGGAAACGGTCATTAGAATTAGATGGTAATTGGAGGGGGGAGATTATCCTACAATCATGAAAAATTATCACCAATGGCCATTGTGAGTCCAAGCATGAAAAATTATTCCATTTTGGAAAAAAAATTTCAAAAAAAGATTTTATTTGATTATTTTAAATTTTTTCAAAATTTTCGAACTTTACGTGAGTTTTGCAAGGTTAAAAGGTTGAGTTATGAGGTTGAAATTTTTATCACATCTTTAAAGTTATTTTTCAACTATTGTGCTCCCCCTCTCCCCCCCGTTTCCAGATTTCCAAAAAAAGCCAGTGCTACGGTAGTTGTGGTGGTAACACGAATAATGTAGTCGTGGTGGAAGGGCCGACGACGGGTTAAATCCTAAATACACCCGAAAGCGGCACATAGAAATAGATGAAATAGTCAATTTAACATTTTAAACAGTCGTGGTAGGTATAAACGGTGTGATATACCTATTCATGAATATTAAATTCTAAAGCATTGCCAGAGGTGCTAAATTGATGCAAAAATGATTAAATTGGATAGGCAGAGGTACTTCGCTCGCTAGAGGGACGTACTTGCCAATCTATGGCATGCCTACGCGATGTATATTAGATAATTTATAATATGTATATTAAATTTTACCACAATTTGATAGAATTTTCGTGATTTTTTTATATTAAAGTCTGATGGATAGACATTAGGATGGGCTGAATTTTGCTTTACTCCTTATTTTGACAATTCATGCAATAATTTTTCGTGAATTATAAATTTTCAATGTTTTGTTAGATTTTTTTGAAAAAGTCGTAAATCATTGGTAGGTTCTAACAAATTAAGATGAAAATTGTTTTTAAAAAATTCGAGTAACATGAACGTAAACAGTATTCAGATTAGGGTAATTTGACCCGCTGAACACGAGTTTAAGGCTAGTTTTTTTGCGCGAATCCTTTGAACTTTATAATCGTTCAGCGATGTTTTTGTAAGAAAAAATAACCAAACACCACAAAAATGAATAAATCTGAGTAAAAATGATGACAATCAAACAAAGATAAGTCCAATAGAACATATTTTAAAGGACAAAAATATTTGACAGAAAATGGCTATTTTAAGCTGGCAAAATGAATAAAAAGGATGGGTATTTGCATTTGTGAAGATCTTCCACCATAAAAAAAAAATTCTGAAAAATATATGTTACAGATATGATTTTTTTCGCTGTTCCAGGTCTGAAACAACACGTAGGTAAAATTTTCAAAACAAAATTAATTGATTTTAACATTGAAAGATGTTCAGTTTAGTACCGCATTCTACCAAAGTTCGTTAATAGTTGGCCGTCAACAGTGGACTGTCAAGAGTTGACCAACAACAGTGGACCATCAAAATCTGGATTGGTCAGATTTTGATGGTCTGGATGCTGATGGCCTTAACATTGATGGCCAACTGATCTGGACTTACCATTTTGATTGACAACAATTGAATTATGTTTGACAAAAAAATTGAATGTTATAAAGGATTGATTTTATGATTCTAAATTGAAATGCTGAGGAAAATGAAGATTTTATGATTCTGATTTGAAATGTTAAAAAGAAATAGTTGACCTTGACTCTAGTTTATTTTATAATTTCAAATTGAAATGTTGAGGAAAATTAAAGATGTTTGAACTTGACCCTTCAACAGTTCACTTTGACTTTTAATTTTTTTTATGATTTTGAGTTGAAATGTCATCATCAGTCGATTTTGACTCTGCATTGATTTTAAGATTTCAAGTTGAAATGTAGAGGAAAATTAGTTGACCATGACCCTAGTTGATTTTATGATTTCATATTAAAACATTGAAGAAAATTAAAGATGTTTGAAGTTGACCCATCATCAGTTGACCTTAACTCTGCATTGATTTTATGTTTTCAAGTTTAAATGTAAAAAATTAATTGACTTTGATCTTAGTTGATTTTATTATTTCAAGTTGATAAGTTGAGAAAAATGAAATATGTTTAAAGTTGACCCGTGAACAGTTTACCTTAACTATAGATTGATTTTATGATTTTAAATCAAAATGTTGAAGAAAATTAGTTGACTTTGATCCTGATGGTTGATTTTATGATTTTAAGTTGAAATATTGTGGAAAATTAGTTGACTTTGATCCTGATGGTTGATTTTATGATTTCAAGTTCAAATATTGTGGAAAATTAATTGACTTTGATCATGGTTGATTTTACGATTTCAAGTTGAAACATTGTGGAAAATTAGTTGACTTTGATCCTGATGGTTGATTTAATGATTTCAAGTTGAAATGTTGAAGAAAATTAGTTGACTTTGATCCTGATGGTTGATTTTATGATTTCAAGTTGAAATGTTGAGAAAAATTAGTTGAATTTGATTACTGTTTATTTTATGATTTTAAGTTGAAATGTTGTGGAAGATTAGTTGACTTTGATCGTAGTTGATTTTTATGATTTCAAGTTGAGATATCAGGGGAAATTAAGTATGTTTAAAGTTGACCCGTCAACAGTTTACCTTGACTGTAGATTGATTTTATGATTTCAAGTCGAAATGTTGAGGAAAATTAGTTGACTCAGATCATGGCTGATTTTATGATTTTAAGTTAAAATATTGAAGAAAATTAGTTGATTTTCACTGTAATGCATTTTATGATCTTCAATTGAATTGTTGAAGAAAATCAAAGGTGTTCGCAGTTGTCCCATCAACAGTTGAACTTGACCTTGACCCAGGATTAATTTCATGATTTTAAGATGAAATACTGAGGAAAATTAGTCAACCTTGACCCGAGTTGATTTTATAATTTCAAGTGGAAATATTGACGAGGTGCGACGAAAATTATTTGTTGAAAAACAGTAAATATAAAAGTTTAATTCAGTTATACCGATAATGTAAAAAATATCAGAGTTTATATTCTTTCGATATTTACTCATTTCGAAAATTTTTCAACTTCAAATGTATTTTTCAAGTTTAAAAAAATTGAATTGAGTAACTGAAATTTTCTGCACAACTTTTTCAAGTCATTTCGTAACTTTTATGACCCCGCCGTTAACAGATTTCCAGAGAAAAAAAAACAAATAAATTGGCCCATTCTACTTAGCATAGCTAATAAGTACCAGTGCTTGTTTGAATTTTCAAAAATCGATACAAAACTATCGGTATCTACATATTTACTTAGGTCTATTAGTTACCTATGTATACCTTTAAGTGATAAGTTTCCGTGATAACAACGCCTTTTATTTTGTTTTAGTTTTAATATAGCTACGTATAGCTGAATTAATATCTATACACGAGTAAAATCGAGTTATTAAGTTGATAGTAAAAGTTTAAAAAATTCATATCATTTGAAAATTGATCCATGTGTGATGTACACGTAGGTATATAACTATCAATGCTGTAAATAAATAAAATATTCATTCGAAAGAATTGTTTTCGTTTTTACTCCCGTTCACCCCGCCCATTCTGTACTATTTTATTATCAACAGGCCAGCATTACGATACAGTGTACGATATTGTTAAAAAACACGAAGTTACTTCTTGTAAGTTGTCGCTTATTTGTTTGAATTTTATTTATGAATTACCTAGGTACCCAACGCGACGTAATGATAACAAAAAATGAAAAAAAATAAAAAAATAACGCACGTAGGTATATGAAATATATGCATAGGAATAAAAATGAATTTTATGACGTTACCGCATGATCTGTTGTAACATCTAATTTGTTATTTTTCATAACAAATGCGACTCTACATGTATGTAGATAGTAGATAGTAGATAGGTAGGTACCTATTATGAAATATACCTAGTTAAATTGATAAGATCAACGTTTCCATCACTTAGATATATAATTTACAATATATCACATGCAAGTAGGTAGGTATAGGTAGGTACATCTACATACATTTATACATTGGCTAGCAAAACACCACAAACAGCAACAACAACAACAACACCAACAATGGCAACAACTGTTGAAAGTACCTACATGGTAATTTGTTGTATACATCATGTGTACATATATTCTGCATACTGTAATAGGTATAGGTAGGTAGGTATACCTGCTATATATGTACAGCACCTTTTGTACACAAACTTTTTAACATCTTTTAGTTGGTTATTTAAATGACGGTAAAAATTAAACCGCGCTTATCGATTCGTACCGTTTATTTTGGTACATTGTTCGGAAGCCCTAAGCGCAGCCGCTGATTCATGGATGTTAAAATTGTGTTAGATTTAGGGAAACGCATGCGTATTATTGTTTACGACCGAGGTAAGCTTCTACTTCTCCTATGCTTTTTTCTGTTTCTTTTTTCTCTCTTTCTTTTTTTTCGTACTTTTTTTAAACACCGATACGACGACGACGACGATGTCGGAGTATTTTCAAATTATACCAAGCAAGATGTTCCAGTTGGAAAGTATCTCGTTTTGTATATGGTCGTTAATGGTTACACGGTGGTAATCATAATTTATAATACTCGATCATTTTTGTAACGACGTGTTTATCGTATCGTATCGTATCGTACCTTGGCTATACGACGAATTGCAGTTTTTATTACTTAGTCGACGACGACGACGACGACGACGATGACGACGATGACGAGCTAATGTGATGAACGTTGTAGAAACCATGTTGCTACCTTACGACGTTCAAAAGTTTAACGATTCGTATTCGCGTTACTTTTACGTATTTCGGTTGAAATTCTGCCGTTAAACAGAGGTCTATGTTTAGCCGAATATTCATCTACGACGAAAATATTACGATGGCAAAAATGATATGATAGCGATTCATTTACCTGCAAAATGGGAAATACCTGTTCGTCCAGACACAGAGATAAAGACAATGCTTCGTTGCATTCCGAAGAGTAAGCATTTTAGTAAATTTTATTCTTTAAAGATAAACAATATACAATAATTATAACGTATAATTTATAGCTCTAGAATGATCTTGTATACGGAAATGTTTGGCGTTTGTACTTTTATTTCTAAAAAGATCAAACACCTAGTACATGTGTTTATTATATAGATACATCGTAAATTGTATAGTATTTGATAGCTTTACGATCGTAATATTTAGCTAATTGAAAATGTAAACAAAACATTACCACACTTATTACGTTGGACAGATTTGGAATCAATTGTGCATAGTACACGTATAATGGTTAGTAGCCCCTCCCAAAGTGACTGACCCTTAGAAGTGATCTATTTTGAGTTACGTTTCGTTACTTTTGAATTTCGATTATGTGCAAGTAGGGTAAAAATATTATTATTTACGCGGATGAAAATTAATTTCCGAATGTTTGTGTGTAAAAAAAATTATTTTTTTCAACCATTACAATAATAAAGAGAACGACGATGACGTGAGAAAAATCGATGTTGGCACAATTTTCAAATTACAAAAATATTTTTTATGGCGAGATTTTAGTGAAGAGTCGAGTAATAAAAAAACCATTTTTGTGTTTTTATGAAGGTATAGCTTTCCTTATGGTATTAGACAGTAGGTAGGTAGTTATAGTTACCTAAGTCCAAGCAAAGGATACACATGTTTGTAAAAAAGCAATTACTTATACCTATCTCAATAAAATACCTCATCGTTATTCTCAAAGGTATCCAGCTACCTACGAGGATATTGTGGAACGTTGGCTACCATATCTTCATTCGTCTACGTATCCTCAAAGGTACGTTAAACCGAACCATTACGGTGTAGAAATACTCATAAGATGCATTTTACCTAACATCTTATTGGCCGATAAGACGATATGACTGGTGTATGAATACTACGTAGGTAGGTAGGTAGGTAGGTAGGTAAGGTAGGTACGTACTAGGGCGTTTCAATTTTAGATTTTTTTTCGAAATTTGGAGAGGAGTAGTGAAAAAAAGTTGCGAAATGACGTCAAATGAACGTGCTAAAAATTTGGGATCTCTAATTTGATCCTTACCCAACCGTCATTCGGTTTAAAATTTCAAAATTTACATGAAAAATTGAAAAAAAAATTGGAATGAAGCAAAGAAAAGCTTTTTGCGATTTTTTTTGCTCTTCCCGGGGCTCCAAAATCCTATTCAAAAATGATAAAAATCAACTATTTAAAATTTTTCAAAGTAATGAAGTAAAAATACGAAATACCATCATTTTTATGGCATATTAAATAAAAATATTGTTTTGCTTTTTTTCTTCAAAAAATTCGAAATATTCGATTTTTTCACTTTTAAACTTGATTTTAGAACCCTTTTTAACATTGGAGTCTCATATGGTTCACTATGACACTTTAGCACCAAAAAAATTTCAAAAAAGAGTTTTCTTTTCGATTTTTCGTGTAAATTTTTAAAATAAAAATTGAAAGGGGGGTGGGGAAGGGTCAAGTTGGAGACTTTAAATTTTTTACCACGTTTATTTGAAGTCATTTCACAAATGTTTTTCACCATTCCACTCCAACTTTAAAAAAAAAAAACGCCCCAGTAACCGAATTTCACTTTTTTTTTAAATCTGATACAGTACAACAAATGGTTCAAAAAAAGGGGAAAAAGTGAAAAATTGCCTTTGAGAGTCTAAAATAGATGAATTAAGTTCATTGTGAAGCTTTTTTGAGTAACCTTGAAGAATCGTCTGTGAGAGACTAAATTGAAATATTGCACTTAATCACCTAAAATTCATGCCATAAATCCATTTCTGTGGGGGGGGGGGCATAAAAAATTTCCTTCGTGGTTTTTCAGGAATTGAAATAAAAATGGAATGAAATTTAAATTGGTGGAGAATTGAAATGATACTGGAATGGATTTGGAATGAAATTGCAATGGAAATCAAATTTGAATGAAATTTGAATGGATTTGGAATGAAATTGGAATGGATTGGGAATAAAATTGGAGTGTAATTGGAATAAAATTGAAGTGGGATTGGAATGAAATTAGAATGGATTTGGAATGGAATTAGAATAGATTTGGAATGGAATTGGAATGAAATTAGAACGAGATTGGAGTGGAGTTGGAATGAAATTGGAATGGAAATGGAATTGGAATAAAATTAGAATGGATTTGGAATAAAATTGGAATGGAATAGAATGGAATTAGAATTTAAATGGAAAAATGGAATTGGAATGAAATTGGAAAAGAATTAGAGTGGAATAGGAATAGAAACATTCTTTTGAGGACATTTCGCAAGTATTGTAACCCCCACTGTTTGCAAATTTCCAAAACAAAAAAATTTACTCACTGTAGTAGATACCATTAAGACTTTTTAGCCTGCTACAGACGTCATGGAGTTAAGGTATGGTATCGGCATTAACATAGATGTGTAGTATGGGCAGATACGAGTTCAACTATGATATTCTAACTCTCTCTTTTCTCCATAAGTATCATTGCACGGGCATCTAAAAATGTAACGAATGAGCAATTTCAGAATTTTGATCTGGTTACTAATCCAGAAAATGAACCTTGGTGGACAAAAATTTTCCAACAAACATTATCATACACACATTTTACCTATCTCCATTAATAACTGGACAGCATTCGTTAGAATTTTGCGAGCCTATTCGAAAAATCAAGATAGGCAAATTTTGCGTATAACATAAAATACTTCAAAATTTTCCTAGCACAAAGTTCATCTTTCAAATCCACGGTTTGGAAGAATTTGTCGTTCTTAAAATTTTTTCCTGCCCCAAATTACCCACTTTGTGTAAAATTTTGAGAATGAAAATTTTATTCAAATCGTTCATTTGAATGGTGGGCCTTGTACTAGACAACTATTGTTGCATTTATGGTTACATAAAAAATTTGCCTATCTTGATTATTTTTAGCCGCTTATAAAATTCAAACGACTACTGCCTCTTGCATAATGAAGATAGGCAAAACAAGTATATGACAAAATTTCTACGAAAAATTTTTATCTACAAGGTCCGTTGCTTTAATTGATGATTGGATTGAAATTTTATCGTCAGCTATGGGGTCTGCCCATATTACATTTCTATACTAATACCGTTCTTTAACTATATGACGTCTGTGGCAAAATGGAATTGCAAACTATACAAAAATACCCACCACAACTAGCTAAGTAAACATCTGATCACCCCCCTCTCGCATCCCTTGTCCACTACCAAACACACATCATAACTCGATATCATCATTAAAAAAAATAAATAAATAAAAAATATCAAACTCAACATCATCGTCATAAACTTGGGGTTTTTTACGGTTGAGAAAAAAAAAACTACTTGGGAGAAAATTGATCCCGAAGCTCGTTAAAATATACCCTACTGACGAAGAAGAAAAAAAAGGTCCCATATTACCGATCCGACCATAAAAATTTTCAAACGTTGATATAAGTATCAGGATTTATAATGAGTATAGGTATTTTATTAAAAGAGATAGCGAAGTAAAATGCAACACTGTATTTGTCTTTTGAGCCAGAAATGAATTTTCTTTCACTTTGTTAACTTGCTTTAAGCTTAATGAGACTGTTTCTTATGATATGGGTACTTTATATACCTACGTACGTAAACCTATTTAACTAAAAATAGGTCAATCGAGTTTGCAAAAAGAAGGTTATTATTTGAGATTTTCATTTGGTTGGTGAACTTTATATTACCTATCGTATCGTATATTATAACTTACCTTTACTTTAGCTACATATTTATTACGAAGAATGATGCTATCTTAATTGAGAAACTTTCATGGGAAGGTACTATACAGATAGCTAGATACCTACTTATTGGAAAAGTATAGAAAGGTAAAAATTATGATTTGATCGAATTAATCAACTTTTTTGTTTCGAGTAGGTTGGAGTAAGTAAATGATCTAAAATTAATAACTTGGTGGAAAAGTTTGAAATTTTGATGAGTAGGTGTAGAGAGGTACGTTTTCATCAAAAATAAATTAAATACTTGGAAGAGCCTGGAAAGTGTTTTGAAAATATACACGTAAAAGTATGATTAACGTGTAACTAGTTTTTATTTCATTAAAATTAAACCGAAATCAGAATTATTTCGTTTTAGTGATTGAAATAACCTCGATGACCAGTAAATAGACGTTTTAAAGCAACTTTTTATTACCTCTGTCGATTCGTAAAATTATTTAGTATTTAAAGCATACCAGTTAGCTCTAAGAAGTGGATAATTTGATCGTAATACGATTTTCAGCGGTAAATTCGTCCGGTCTCTGAAACTTTCGGGTTCCAAAGTCCCATAGGAATTTTTTCAATACAAGTTTGACCGAAGGTTATTTCAGGCTAAGCATAGCGATTTGTTCTTCGAGTTCAAAATTGAAATTTTAGGCTCTGGTAACAGATGATTTTTAAAACGTATTAGTGGAAAAAATTATAATTTACCTCAAAAAAGGTTTTTACATTGATTTTTCTTCTCTGGGAGTATTTGCCCAACGTTCTTCAAACTTAGTACGAAAGTGAAGGTATGCAGGGAAAGTGTTGCGAAATTTTTTCACATTTTTTTTATCATAAATATAACCTTGAAATGGATTTATGAAACTTTGGAGAGCTTGTACAGTTCCCATTTTGAGCTGACAAAATCGAAAAAATTTTCTCGTAGTACTAAGAACTTTTTAAACTTCTCTAAATTTTTCCAAGTTTTTTTCCAGTGGTTACTATGTCATGCCAAGTTTTGCTTTTTTAGGAAATCAGCAAACGGCGGAGTCATAATAGTCGCGATATTACTATAAAATTGTGTGGTAAAAATTTCAGGCTTCTTACTCAATTTTTTCAACTTGCAAAATTGACTCAAAGTTCAAAAATTTTCAAAAAATCGAAACTAATTTTTTTTCAAAAATGACATTGGTACACATATTTATATCTAAAATTATATCATTTTTGACAAATTTTTACCATCTGCCTTCTTTTCAGGATATAAAAAAATGTTTACTTTTGATGTGTTATTATGGTTTTCTAAAAAACTATGCAGGAATTTTTTTTTCGAAAAACGCACTGCTGAAATGGATGTAAAACAACCTCCCATAGTCGAATTTTTATGGGTACTCAAAAATGGTAATTTTCCAAGTCTTTTAAAGCAAGTTGGTTAAAAATCAAAAAAATATTTTTCTGAGAGAACTTTATCAAAGGAAACTAGTGGCGTGAAAGCATAAGCCCTCTCCCTTCCCAGAGGATTTTTTTACGTAAAAATTCATCATTACACGCAAAAAAACAATGCTTAAATAGTTTTCAAAAAAAAAGAAAAGAAAAAAGAAACATGGTTTGGGAAAATTTCTTTATTTTCACTATTTATCAATTTTTATTAAAATTACTTGTTTAAAACACCTTTCTCAAAAAAATATATTAAAATAAGCGCAAAAATAATAAAAACACGAACGAATAAATACTGCGTTAATAATCTAAAAATTTTAATTTTAATGATGAAAATGTTGGATAAAAAAAAGAATTAAATACATAGCTATCAGTCTGTGCTATTTCAAATACAGCAGAATCGTTTACACAAACGCTCATTATACGATAATTGTACTGAAAATTGTATTATAAAAATATTTCCGCGTTTGAAACGCCTACGACAAAGTAAAAGCAACACTATATACTTTACAGGTATTTTCTTTAAGATTTCATTATTATATTTTTTTTCTTTGAAAGGGTACTTTTATCACCGCAGGTCTTTTATTTTGAAATTAATTTTTCGAATTGAAATATTAAACTTTGCATTAATAAAGCTCGGTATTTTGTAATGTTTCTTCCTCTAATTTATTAACTATGTCGCCCCGAAACTGGAATTAATTCAAAAATTAGGTTAAAATTTGACTCTCGACCTTGTAGGCTGTGAAATTAAATTGAAAGATACGGAATTTAGAGCAAAAGATTATGTTTGATGGTTGATTCGAGTTCGTCGAGTGAAAAACTAAAATTATAAGAATAGAAAATTACATTTCTTCTAAACGATAATTTTCTTAAATTGTGGATCGAGTGAAGTTTTGGGATGATTTGTAAGGTTTAATTGACTAAAAAAATTAATAAATTTTTGGTAATATTGGTTATTGACTCTTTTTTTTTTTGGAATGCAATAAATGAATATTTTTCATCGTTGTTATTATTACAACGATAAAATCTACCTTTGTCGTATGTTAATTACAATTGTTTTTCAGAAATTTGTAGAGAAAAGGTGACAAAAACCTACCCTGAATAGCTAAAGATCATTCTTTCTGGCCTACTCCACTCAGAATTTACAGAAAAAAATTTTTTAGAAAACTATCTATGAAAGATAAAATTTAAATATTTCCTTAGTTTCTCCAAAGATAATGTCTTCGTCGTTTTTCAGAAAATTTTTCAAAAACGCAAAAAGTGAGATTTATTAGAAAACCGCAAAGAAGCCGGAATAGGGTGGAAATTTGAACGTTGCATATTTTTAAACATTATGTTCGAGTTTTAAAAGTCAATTTCATCTTTTCTTTTTTTTCAATGAATTTTCAAAGTAAATAATCCACTCCTTTGACTTTTACTAAGATGAGAAATTTACTCCGCTGAATCGAAATTATTATACTCCATTTAGCTGATGTTCGCTTGTTTAGGTTTTTTTTTACCATTTTAACGTGTTTTTAGAGCCCTGTTCAAAAAAAGTCAAACGCTAAAATTCGCCCTCCATAGTGGAGAAGGGTTAAAATATTAAAAACCTCCGTATTTTATTAGTAAAATTCTCTCTAAAAAAAAATCGGTTATTAATCAATTTTTTTTTCAAGATTAAAAACCAGAATGCAGCACGAGAAAGTTGTAATTTTGTGATAAAGAACAGAAAATTTCATTCGCTTCGGTTGAGATTAGAAATTCTTGAAAATAATGCAATAAAATGACAATAACTCGGAATGGGAGGGACGTGGGTGTGGGTCAATATTTTTTCCAGAATTTTTTACATCAAGGTACACTATTTTTGGGGGCATTAGATCGAAAATCAGAGGGAGGCCAAAATCACCCATTACCCGGCTGTAAGTTTTAAAAAATTTGGAAAATCTTAAAATTAAAAAAAATTTTTCAAAAAATTTCCACAGATAGCTCTTGGTAGAGGCTTACATCTCTGCAAGTTTGAGAAAATTCGGTTAAAAACTTCCAGAAATGAAAATTTTGAACAAAAACCAATGTTTCATCCCCCCTCCCTTTAAGGGGGTTAGAATTACTTAGGTGAGCTAACAATTTTTTCATAAAAGTTTTAGACCGTAAGGGCCAACTTTCGCCAAAAAAATTCAAAGTCCATGCTTAGGTCCGATTTACCATTCAAAGTGGTCTAGACCCTTTTTTCGAAAATGTTTTCCGAAAAAAAAATTATTATACATATTTGAACTCAAAATGATCATTTTTGGAAAATTATTGCCATTTCCCTTTTCTCAGCGTTTTTTTTAAATTTTCCCTTTTTGCGTTTTTTCACAAAGTTTACGAAAGAACATTTTTTTTTTTGAGAAATGTCTCCTCGAAATAGATTTAGGACTTCAGTTTTAGGCGATGAAGCACAAATTTCAATTATCATCCTTAGACGATTTTTCAGCGGTGCTTAAAGGATAGTTTATTCGTGTTTTTTCAAGAATTTTTTCACATCATTAAAATTTTTATTTTCAAAAAATTCTTCGTAAAATAGACCGAGCATATTTATTTTTGTCCATTCAACCTACTTTTGCCTTTTTCAGAGGTTCTCCATAGGTATTCCAGCGTACAAAAATACAATATAATTGACTCAAAAAAAGAAAAAAAAATGAAAATTCGCTTTTTAGAGTACAAAATAGATGAAATGTGTCCCTTGTGATAAAATTTTTTCCGAAAATTTATTGGTTCAGTTTGTAACAAATTAATTTTAAAATACGTAAAAAGGGCTTCTCTTGAGTAACATTGAAAAATCGTCTGTGGGAGATGAAATTGAAATATTACGCTAAATCATCTAAAATAGGTGTCTAAAATCCATTTCAAGGGGGAAGGGGGGGGTATGGTTTTATAAAAAATCGTGAAAAAACGCATGGCATTTTTTACAACCCTGAGAAAAAGGAAAATGGCAAAATTTTCTCAACAATGATCATTTTGAGTTCAAATATGTATTCCATAAGTTTCAAAATTCATTTTTTTCTCACTTTTTTCACTGAGTTTTCAATTTTTTTATGATAAAAAAAAATTAATTTCGAAATTTCAAGTAAAACTGTTGTGAAAATAGTTTTTTCTTTTGGTCTTTTTTAATTCCCAGTATAAAACATTGAAAATTCGAAAAATCAACTAAAATTAAACATTTCTGTATGGTTTTTTAAGATTTTCGACCCTTGTACAATCGAGTTCGCCAAATATGAATACGTTAGGTAAATCTACGTTAAAAAAACACATTTTTCGGATATTTTTATAAAGTGGCAGAACTTCGTTATCAGGTTTTTTTTTACAGTTGAAAATTTCAAATGGCCAAAACCACGAGAAAGAGTGCACCAAAATTGATGAAAAAATTATCGTAAATACACCTCAATGAGATGTAACTTTGTGCTAAAGAACAGAAAATTTCATTCGCTTCCGTTGAGATTAGAAATTCTTGAAAATAATGCAATAAAATGACAATAAGTCGGAATGGGAGGGACGTGAGGGTCAAAATTTTTTCCTGAATTTTTTACCTCAAGGTACACCATTTTTGGGAGCATTAGATCGAAAATCAGGGCAGGTACCCAAAATCACCCCTTATCCGGCTACAGCCGTTACTAGAATTTTTAATTTCGTATGAAACCACCGAGAAGATTTCTACAGTCGCGCTCTAAACAGATGGAAAAAAAAAAAATCAACGCAACTCTAACGTTTATCTCGATACAACGCGTTTGTAGGAAAATTTATTTTCTCGTCGTCGACATCTTACACCTCTTACTTCATCTTCCATACACGTTGAAAAAGTTCACGTAAAATTGGCCAGGTAGATAGGTAAAGGTATATAGCAAACCTACAACGAGATGTCAGCTGTCACAAATGGTGAGATACTCAGCTAGGCGTCTGTACGAGTGCGCCTACCTGACGTCAAATAAACGCTATTTATTTTTCTCGTAAATTTCATTTGTATGGTAAACGCGATGAATTTGATTTATGACGAGATTTCTCATTATAATGATTTTTCCATTTCCCATATGAATTGAAACCTATGTATATAATTTTCACGTTCGGGTCGAGTTATTTGCGAAAACTCACTCGAACTCGAGTTGCACCTACTGTATATTTAATCCGAAATGGTTTAGTGGGAATTTTACTCTCGTACTCGTGTATAGTCATCGTGTATCATAAAAGGTCCCACTCCATCCCCAAATGTATCTATCAATACCCTTTCGTAGATTATTCCATTTACCGAATATCTTATCTGTATTGTGAAAGATTAATGATGAAAATGGTAGGACCATCCCGTCGCATCGCTACCAACCAACCAACCAACCAACCGTTACATTATACCAACATGGAAAACTTGTAAGCGGAAAATTTCCTATACCTACATACACATAGATAGTAATAGATACTTCGGTGTGTTAGTTTTATTTGAAAATATATACGTTCATTAAGGTTCGTATACGCGTAAAAAGGAAACCCCTGCAATGAAAGATAAATACTTTATAGGTACCTACGAGGGCCGGGTGAAGGGTACGCGGTAGCCGAGTATCGTTATCAATTAAATTACACCTAACGTTGCCTGCTTTGGTAGCCACGTAGTTGTTGAATAAAAATAAGGACGGAGGACGTGGTGCGGCGGTTCTCTTTGGAATACGAATCTTTTCGAATCTGAAATGACTTTTATGAGATTATAATGCGGTCGGCGATTAAACTATTTTTATTTCGGTTAACGCTCGATATGTTTCGAATATGAGCGACAACGACGACGACGACAACGTTGGTTTGGTAGGTAGGTAGGTAGGTAGGTAGGTAGGTAGGTACGTACTCTTTTATGACGAACGTAATTTACAGTATAGTCGGAAGAAATTAATTTGAAAAGCAATTTTAACGATATTTATATACCATATACCCTTATGAAAAATGGTCACGAATTCGAAACGTTCAATTTCTCTCTTTCTTTCTTTCTATTTTTTTTTTTTTTTTTTTATAAAAATCGAATCAATCGTTCGCTTAATTTTTTTTTTTTTTTTTTTTTTTTTTTTTTTTTTTTTTTTTTTTGTATAAAAATCGAATCAATCGTTCGCTTAATTTTCTCTTACAATTGTATAGTCGTAACGTTACTGTTGATACGAGCGATACCTCTCAGCATAAAGCATACGGTATATAGGTACTTGCTATTAGCAGAATGGCATGTTGGCGAAATGTAATTTTAAGTCGTATTTAGTCGACCTTATGAAAGAAAATTAATTAAGACGTGCTTTGAAATTAATTACGTGTTTGTGTGTATACGTAAGTGTATATGATACAACACTCATGCCAAAATTGTTTCATTCGAATTTCTATACTTACTTATGGTACACATAAAGTACACTAATACATACTCGACTTCGCGTCCAGAATTATAAATACGTATGTTTGAAATGTACCTTCATATATAACATTTATCTGGATGTGTGAAATTTTCTGGCCAATTTTCATCTTACTGAAAAATCGCTTTACGACGATCTTCCAGTACACTGGGCTAAATTTTGCCCCAGTGCATAACATATGGTGAATACATTTTTTTTTTTACACACATGATTGAGAGCAGATATGGCGAGGGGGAGGGCGGCAGGACGTTTGATAAACTGGAATTTTTATCTTTATTTTTCAGCCTGATTTTGATGAAATAATTATGCTCAGATGAATTGAATATCGTTTCCTGACCAGTGGTATGAGTAATGGGCACCTCTTGATCTGTACCACTGTTCAAAGTCTTTACTGCCAAAAGGCATGTCTAGTATTTATGCTAAATTTGTATTCCAAATTTCAACTTCCGAGCTCAATTTGGTGGGCAGTTACGCGAGGAACAAACTTAAAAATTAGAAAAAACGACTAAAAAACTATATTTTTGTATTTACGAAGGGTTGCAATGAGGCTGAAAGGTAGAGACTGCCAAAAAGGCATATCTAAGACCTGTACTAAATCTATATTTCAAATTTTAACTCCCTAGCTCAATTTGGAGGGGAGTTATGCGCGGAACACACTCTAAAAATAAGAAAGAACGACCAAAAAAACACTTTTTTGGTGCTGAAAAGTTGAAACCTACAAAAGACACATTTAGACTTCTTCCTAAATGTACATACCAAATTTCAGCCTCCTAGCTCTATTTAGAGGAGAGATATGTGAAAAATAAACTCAAAAAAACTCAAAAAATCAGAAAAACCTATTAAACGACCACTTTTTTGGGGCTGCGAGCGGGTACAATAGAGCTAAGAAGTCGGTACCCCAAAAAGGCATATCTGCGGCCTCAACTAAATGTACATACCAAATTTAAATTTCCTACCTCATTTTGGTTGGAGAGATAAGGGAGGAACAGCCCTTTTTCAAGGTCAAAAGAGGGAAAACTCTCATATATCCCTTCCTAATTGACTTAGGAGGTTAATTTTTGGATATGTTGTGCAACTTTTGATTATCTATCAATTGGCTTTAAAAATACCAATTTTTGCATTTTTGACTCCTCAGCACTCCCTCCTCCAAATTGAGGCATGGCTGAATTTTGACCCAAGTTCATTCTCACTCGTATATATCTAACCCACTGTTAAAATGAGCCGATTGACCGAATTGGAGCGATTTTAGTCAGTGTCGAGCGGAGTAAATAATTTTAATGTTTGGGAAAAAAATAAAAAATACCGTCTTAATGGTCTTGGAGGTCTCCAAAACGGATTTTGTTGATATTCCCTCTTCATTCGCCATTGTTCGATTGACTGTAATAGCTTGGTTTTCATTGACAATATGGCATAGAAAATCATGCTAAAAATAATGAAAATTCACCAAAAAACTACATTTTCAAGGCTGCGAGGGGGTGCAGTGAAGCTGAAAAGTTGAGATCTCCAAAAGACACATCTATGGTCTTTGCTAAGTTCAAATCTTAAATTTAAACTTTCTAGCTCAATTTGGAGGAGTGATAGAAGTGGAAGATCCCATTTTCAAGGTTAAAAAGGGGAAAACCCCTCTCATCACCCCGTCTATTTGATCTAGAAGTCTAATTTTTAGATATACTATACAACTTTGAATTCTGTACCAATTAACTCCAAAAGGAACAATTTTGTGTTTTTGACCCCTCAGCACTCCTTCCCTCAAATTGGAGTATTAATGAATTTTGACCTATGGTCTTCCCCACACATATATATCTAACTCGTCGTCAAAGTAAGGCGATTGACCGAATTGGGGTGATTTTGGTCTGTATTAAGCAAAGTAAATGAGTTTAGTCCCCCCCCCCCAACTGTTTTTTTTGACTATATGACGTAGAAAATTAGCCTAAAAATTCCATCCCATGAAAAATGTGGTGGTGCCAAATTTAAGATCAAACGATGACATACAAATCAAGTCATGAACACTTTTTGCCTACTTTTCATTCTGATGGAGATGAAATGAAAATTCGACTCCATGGAAAATTACATTTTTCAAAAAATGTCGAATAGTGTTTAGTCCCTTCAAAATGAAAGGTAAGCCAAAAGTGTACACGCCTAGCTTTGGTCATAATTATGTGATCTTATCATTGCTACTGTCAAAAATAATTGGAAAAATTTCATTAAATTTCACTTATTTATAACTCCTTTAAATTTCAAGATTGGCAACACTGTTCCTTTGTTGCACTTTGTCGAATTCTTGCATAAGGTTGTTTTCTGTTTCCCTACTGGCTATAAGATATTGCTTGGTCGCTGGTAATGAAGTTTTGGTAGCATACAGGCATTCGGTAAATTTTATCCCAGTATGCCAAAGTGGATAAATTTTCAAAGTACTCATTAAGGGTTAAAATTAAACTCATCTACGTGAATCGTTACATTCATTGAATGAAAAAAAGCATAGCTGGCCAGTAAAAGGGGTATTAGAAGTTTTTTTTAAGTTCAAAAATTTATTTCAAAAGTATACAGTTGCATCTTTATTTTAATTTTAAATACCATTACATAGGAGTGGGTTGGTTGATTGATTTTACGAGAAAGGATGTAATTTCAATAGTAATTTACCGTAAAATTACAGTAGTAATTTACTGTAAATTCAGTAGTAGTTTACTGCAATTACTGTTATGCTTTACTATAATGGCTATGATAATTTATTGCCGTTACATTAGTAATTTACTATAACTGTAATCATAGTAAAGATTTGCTGTAATTATAATAGTAATTTACAGTAATTACAACAATTACAGCAGTAATTTATTGTAATTACAACAGCAATTTACAGTAATTACAGCATTAATTTACTGTTATTAAGGTAATAATTTACTGTAGTCATGGTGATAATTTATTATAATCACGTTGGTAATGTACCGTAATTACGCTGGTAATTTACAATAACCGTATTAATAATTTACTGTGATCTCATTGGTACATGTCGGTAACTTACCATAATTTACATTGGTAATTTACCGCAATCGCTTCGATAATGACTGCAATTACCCATTTTTTCCAATAATTTCCTGCCAACGTTTTGGAAATTTATAAGTAATTACCGAGGGATTACAAATTGAAAAAAAACTGTTGATTTAAGACGAAATAGGTAGGTGTAACTTACACTAGAGACAAATCAAATTATAAAAAATTCTTGTAAAGTAGTTCATCTGTCTTTAAAATTGAATAAGATGCTGAATCCGGAAATACATCATTTCAAAGTGTATTTCACTTAACCTATAATTTGCTTTGGAAATACGTGCTACAAGAATTGACACAAATAATATTGGTTTTGTTAGTAAGATGTTGCCACGTGTACCACGAATAAAAATCTAGAGTGGAGATAAACTGATTCGGAAAATTCAACAAAAAGTATACCAATCATAAATGAAAATCTGGTTGAAAATTTTCAGGTTTTTTTCCATTTTTTTTGTAAATAACTTATGAAAAAGCTATCTTGAAGTTTTCGTGCTAGGCTATACTGTACGTATGTATGTCTCCAAAATCACTTCTATGTGTAGAAAAAATATTAAATTTTTGAAAAAGAGAAAAAAAATTTTAGATACTTTAAAACATTTTTACAACCGAATAAAGTTTAAATTAAATCAAAAGTATACTTTACTATTTTTAGGTTCTGTACTGTATTTAGCGAGAAAAATAAATTTTTTCGTTGGTAAATATGCTACATGAACAATATAGAAGCCATTTTTCATATGTAGTAAGTGTCGAGATATGTGTATACTTGGTTGCCTACCTATCCACTCCCCTTTATCTACATGTTATATTAAGAATACAAACTGCTGCAGGTATAGTGTAATTATAATTTAATACAGATACAAATAATAATAAAAACTTTCATTCAAATTCATTTCAGCTATTTACGCGAAAATTGATACTTTAAAATATATAACACGTAATGAAAATGGTACATACAAATTTCCAACCGTTATTTTCAAGTTTGTAGGTAAATATAGCTAGTTAACAAATGTAGGGTATGGAAAATTGAAAGTCACGTATGCATAGGTATTATGAAAAGATCCCTCTCGAAGTCGCAACTGCCTAACTGAGTATCGAATAACAACCAAACACCATATAACCATGTACAATTGTGCGAGTACATACATATACGTAGTCATAGATACCTACAAATTGGAAACTTTTACTATTTAAACGAGTGTAAATTTATCCTCTCAGATCGGGATTTGTAATTTAAAATGAAAAATACCATAGTGAAAATTTAACGGGTATGTGGTCAAAGCGATGGAATTGTTGAAATTACACTAGAACGATCTACTCCACGCTGTTTCTATTTACAAAATTAGTTTCTTTTCAATGGTACTCGATATATACGCCCTTTTTATTATACGTATGTTTAGTATCGTTGCTTGTAAACTTTTCTTTGACATATTAACGATAAGTATTATACACATAACGTTTGTAACAATATTGTCGGCGAGTTGGGTTGGTAAATCGTTGTGTACGGGACTATGGGTACATTGAGCGTATTGAAAATTAATAATTGTTTTTGTAATTTTATAAAATATGTATCTTTTTGCCAATCGATATACACTGGGTGGTTCAACAGGTGACCCCGAAGACTAAGCAAAGTTTATAGGGCGTTTAATCGTTTATACATATGCAATATACGTGAACAGTGTTGAATTGAATAGTGTTACCTATACCTATGAGCTGTGTTCATAGTCAAGTTGATCCGTAACGTATAGGATTTGTGATAGGGTAAGAATTTGCAGGTGATTGTGAATTTGTAAAGTTTGATAAAAGATTTACTTACCCACCATCGTTGGCGTTATTTAGAATTAATTCTTTTGCATTTTTCAAGGTGCTAAATAAAAAGTGCAAGCATTTGGCTATAGCCTGAAATTAGTTTAGTAACAAAAAAAAGCATCGTTTTTTGTAAATGATTAATTAACTGAACATTTTTTGGAACAAATTTAATTTTTACAAATTGTTCAAAACATTATAAAAACTGATGAAAATATTGAAATTTTATTAACATTTTGAAACAATTTTACTGAAAAACCTTGGTCTTTTTTCTTGTAAAAATCACAAAATTAAAACTGAAACGTTGAGAAATTCATTTTTTTTTCCAAAATTTTGCCCGAGCCCACCTAACTTCCTCCTACTACCATTAAGACGATTTTTAGCCTTGTCAGCTATTTATTTTTATTTATTTATTTTTTATTTTTTTCCCCAAACATTAAAATTATTTATTCCGCTCGATACCGACCAAAATCGCTCCAATTCGATCAATCAGCTCAGTTTGACAGCAAATTTAATATATATGAGTGGGGATGACTTTGGGTCAAAATTAAGACATGCCCCAATTTCGGTTGAGGGGTTGCTGAGGGGTCATAAACACAAAAATTGGTCTATTTAAAGCAAATTGATAGAGAATCAAAAGTTATACATAATATCCAAAAATCAACCTCGTAAGTCAACTAGGAGAGGAGATATGGTGGTTTTTCCTCGTTTTGATCTTGAAAAGGGGCTGTTCCTCCCCTATCTCCCCACCAAATTGAGCTAGGAACTTGAAATTCGGTATGTACATTTAGTGGGAGTTCTGCATGAGTCTTTTGGGGAGTCTCGATTTTTCACCCTCATTTCACCCCCATACAGCCTCAAAAAAAGTGCGTTTTCTCATTTTTCTCACTTTTTGAGTTTGTTCCTCACATAACTCCCCTCCTTATTGAGTCAGAAACTTGAAATTAGCTATGTACATTCAGTAGAATTCTTAGATGTGGCTTTTGGGATACTAGTTTTTTCAGCCCCATTGCACCCCCTCACAGCACCAAATATGTGTTTTTTTGGTCGATTTTTCTAATTTTTAGACTTTGTTCGTCGCATAACTCCCCTCCAAATGGAATCTGTAGGAACTCTTAATGTGCCTTTTGGGGGTTTCAACTTTTTAGCTCCATTGAACCCTTCCTGCCCGCAATACTGATTAGGAAAAAAAGAATTGCTTCGCGATAGTGGTCGGGGTATCGATATTTTGCCAGAATATCAAACAAATATCGTATCGAAATTTTTCCTTTCGATTCTTCTAGGTACCAATATTTTTTACTGAATATCGAGTTTCGATAATTTTTTACGTTTTTTTCAGTCGTACAATGGTATTTTAAATGATTTTTTTTCGATTGCTTACAAATTGTGAATTTGTAAAAATGGAATTTTAAATTTAAACGATTTTTTTAATTTTTTGCAACTGGAAAATGTAAAGTTACCTGAATCAGAACTGTTTTTCTGAAAATCTGAGGTCGTTTTTAAAAATATCCAATTTTTTATCGAAAACTGCGAGAAGCTAGATTGCTCTGAAAATAAAACTTTATTTGTTATTGTTTCTCAATTCCAGTGAAATAACAAACTTAGATATTCACACAAAGCAACATTTTTCAAATATCGGCTATCGATATTTTTCATTTCGATATTTTCGATACTGAGTATCGACATTTTGATCAAATATCACTATCCCTACTTCGCGATACTTTTTTCAATCCTCATGATTGTAATATGTCACGAAAATCAGGCTGAAAAAGCATCGCAAAGCGATGATTGAGTGAATTTTGGATCTCGTTCTTATTCTTATTTCACAAATCAGCTTTTTTTGTACCCGTTGATTTGGTTTTCATTTAGGATTTGTATACTTTGTTCTTATTTTGATCTTATAGTTCACAGTTTTTTAAACTTTGTTTTCGTTTTCTGTTCTCGTTCTTGTTGGTTTTTGCTCTTCAACTGAACTCAATTTCAAATTTTGTAAATTCGACTGAAAATCGTCAAATCAGCGAAAAAGTTAATGAAAACTAAAGTAAAACTTCAGAAAAAATCACTAAAATGCGCTTCGCAACAAATCAAGGAAAGGGAGGACAAAATTAAAAAATAGAAAAAAGAACGGAAAATAGTTGTTTTTATTTTGGTCATTTTTCTTTTAAATGAATTTTCAAGGTTATTTCTTGTTCTTCAAAAATGGTAACATTGCTTTCCGCAGGGAAAAAAATTTATGAATGACCATGCATGATCATGTATGATGTATCATGTATAGAGATGCATAGTCATGCAATGGAAAATGTTAGCAACATGATCGTTCATGAATATGCATGACCATACCCAGAGGAAAAAATTTGTGACTGACGATGCATGATCATGTATTACCTAATTACAAAGTTGTTGCATGAGCATACATGATGATATATGATCATTCTTGATCTTATGAGGTTTTGTATGTTTCATGTAAAATATCAATCCATGTATGGCCATACGTACATGGTCACATCTAACCAGCTTTTGTCAATAGTATAGTTTACTACTCGTAGATGAAGTGCAGCAAAAAAAGTATATAGGTATAAATTAGTCACAAGCGATTTCAAACAGGTTTCAAGCAGTGACTACCCGATTTGCAAAATTACCATTCTGAAACTGTAGTGTTTTCGTCTCGAATGAGAAATACCCCGAAGTTTCATCACCATTTTAAAACAGTAGGTTTTTGTTTTAAAACAGTTTTAAAACTACTCTAAAACAGCTTCAAAATTATTTCAATACATTCACACAATGTGTTGAAACAGTTATGAAAGTGCGTTGAAGCAGTTGTACAGTTTCAAAACTTTCAGCATATTTTACATGTTTTGACACAGTTTCAAAACTGTTTTAAAACAAAAAATACCATTTTGAAACAGTAATGAAGCATCAGATTTTCTCCTAGTTTTTAAATGGGTTCAACTCTACAGATCGGGTAGTAGCAACTAGCAACTAATTGTTTTTTTACCTACTGCTGTTTGTAGATTGAGCAGTTCTGTTATTTTATATTTTATACTTTGTACCGTTCTTATTCTAATAAATTCATAAACATATGAAATTAAAATTAAGATACCTTTAAAAAAAGAAAAAAAAATGAACCAGCAGGATTTCCAGCATTAGAAACAACGCAACGGTTAAATTTATAACTCGCGCACAAAATTATGTGGGTACTTTGGTACAAGGCATACTTGAACGAGAGCAATAAAATAAATCAAAATTATCTCAAAGATATCTGTAGTAGTTAAATCATTATATTCGCTATATTTTTAATCATTTTGGCAAACTGGTGGCTTTAAAAAGTCGAAACATTTGTAATCCCTGTAGACTTCATAGATATACCTTTATGTACCTAGTTAGCGTGCGTCGGGCCGTAAATGAGCGCAAATAAATCCGCAAAATTAACAATTATTCATTTTTACCCTCGCTCACTGACTCGTTGGCTCGGTTAAATTCCGCACACGTAAAATAAAATACACGCGAAAGGCGCTAGTAAAATTTACAGCTACCATATTTTTACCGCACCTTTCGCCTCGCATAGATTACACGTTATCGTTTGACTGATTGATTTAAAAATAATGGAAGCAATCTTTCAATACCACCGGTTCATCGAGATACGTGTATAGAAAAAAATTCGCAAACATATTTGATTTATTTGCAATTGAATTTATATACGGTTAGTATGTCGATGGCTGGATAGGTAGGTAGGTAGGTAGGTAGATGGTAGGTACATTACATATATACTTTTCAGCTTTCAAGCTGAACAAGACAACATCGTCTGCATGATAAACCTATCTATATCTAAATGTGCGATCGCGTGTACATACGAGAATACGTCAAAAATATTCTCAATATACCTATTTCATTTGTTATTATGCGGCACGACGGGCGTCAACAACGTTTATTAAATACGAATCTAATTTGAAAACGTTGACGTTATTAAATATCTGACAGATTTAACCCTTTCTATATTTGAAACTGCTATTACAACAAACAGATTTATTAGCGAATTGAAATGGTCGCGTATTAATAAGTAGCGAGGTCTAGGTAAATACGCCACTGCCTACACAAATTATGTAGGCGCAAGAACGTAGGTACCAGGTACCTTTACCTATATATATGTATTCCAGCAGTTCATATCAAACCATCGTTGGTAAATTTTATGCGAAAATATCGTTTAATATTATTCGTCCTTTTCGCCAGGTACCAATTAAGTAATAAACGAAAAAGCAGTCAGGATTCAAAGGCTGGAGATAGACGTCCTTCGGTTAAAAGTAACCTTCAATCTGGTGTTATTTTGAAAGTATCATCTGCCTCAGCACCCGGATCCGAAGACGAACACAGACGTGATTCAGCTACCATTATACAACAGCAACAGCAACAACAACAACAACAACGTAAAAATGGCTCCATTTGCATATCTTCTCATAAAGGTTGGTACAAATAGAGAACTCTCGATTAGTTAATAATTATTATATTTATTTAGGCAGAAGGGAAGGATAAAACCGAGACGATGTTTTTTCATTGCCATTATCGTGTGTGTGTGTGTCTAATCGCGAATATGTATAAGTAGTAAATAGCACTCACCAGATACACGTTAGACAGGTAGGTAAGTAGGTAGGCATGTATCCAATAGGTAGGTATACCATTAAAGTCGAATGTGACGTATATGAAATTTTAATTCGACGGACAACGACGACCAACGCGGACGTCGCAAATCTTCGACGAACCGTAAACTCAAATTATGAAGGTCAGCTTATGAACAGTATGTGCTGCTGTACAAGTGTAGGTAGGGTACGCTCGGTAAATGTTTAATTAAGAATTTTCTCTTCGACTCGAAGCTCCATCTCATCCCTTCACTCTCTATGCCCACATGACGTGTCTGTCTATAAAGCTCCGTATAGAATTTTAAATACATTATAGGCTTTTAACCTTCCAATAACCTAAGCTACGCGTACATAACCCAAGTTTACTCATTAGAAACGTGCGTGGTGCGTGAGCCTGTGAGAGCATCTGTCTCTTCTGTAGGTAGTAGGTAGAGAGGTACCTACAATCTCATATCGTAATCCGTTTATTTGATCTTTGCCGCCCTTTGAAATTTATCTCGAAACGGCAGATAGAATTTTACTTCTTGCCAGAACGAACCGCGTTATACACGTTGGCCTAAAAGGCTGAAATGTACTTAAGCTGCGATAGTGAGTTTTCAAGTCGTCTTCGTCTTCGTGTGTTGTATGTACTGTTGTATGTATAGGTATAGTTGCAGCTCTATTCCCATCTTTGAGCAGATTATAGTCGAAATTCGTGGGAGGTTTGAACTAATCGATAGGCCGAGCCAACCTATGTACATACTTTTGACTTACATACGTACGTCTATGTAGATACTTCATAGCTTAATCTGGACGAATAAGGATTTTAAAAATGTACTGGGTATATTTGCAGATGCTTAAATTACTCATACAGATTAAGTATCCATCTACACAATTGGTATTGTACATGCGATGTGGAATAAGAAAATTACGTTAAGGGCAGAAAATTCGTTTTTAAGTAAATGGCGGTGGTTTCGGTTACTTTTGGTCATTAAAAAATGGATTAAAAATTGTTTCAGACCCCCCCCCCCCCAAAGGCTTGCATTACCCTTAAAATCGCAATTTGAAAAAAAAACAATTTTTTCTAGCAGTCGGCGTTTATCTTGTTTTACCTCACAAATAGTAGGTCGAATTGGCTTCCAAGATGACTAGTTCGCAGTAGCAAGGTTCCACGATTATTTTCCACCAAGTTTCATGAAGATACAAGGTATTAATTCAGAGCTACACGAAAAAATGTAAAAATATTTTTACCAAAAAATCAAACTTTAAACCTAATTTCCCAGAAAAGTGATTTCTGCCCTTAACCTCATTTTCTTATTCTACAACAAAAAAAACGTACCTTTTTAAGAATTTAAGAAAGAACTGAAGATGATTACAACCAGAGAGAGAGGGGAGGGGATAACTTGAAATATATTGTACGAAGAAATGAAGTAGAGGAATACAACGAATGCGTGAAAATGTGAAAGAATTACAGAAATTCCCTTTCAGAGAAAAATTTTAGATCATGGATATGTAATGCTGAAAACAATGGATGAGTTGACATTTTTTTTGGATGATTTTTATATCGCCCATGGCGAATTTTTAAAACCTTGTTTGCTATCATAACGCTACCCTTATGCACATCCTGTAGTTTTGACGTCAGGCGATTAGAAACAACGTTCTCAAATATTGAAAAATTCATTTCAACATTAAGTGCAAAAGTCATCCATTTTTTTTTTTTTCAATTTTTTCAATTTTTATAATTTTTTTAACCCGACACCCGTATCAATATTTCAACATTAAGTGCAAAAGTCGTCAATTCTTTTATATTTTTAGTTTTTTAATTTTTTTGATTAACATTTTTTATCGCAATTTTTTGATCAAGAATTTAAAAAATTAACATTTCAACATTAAGTGCCACAAAAATAGTTCATACTCATCTTTCATTGTAAGTTTTTGGTCAAAAACCTCAAAAATCAAACATTTAAAACTTTACACTTAAAAAAAATAACCCTCAGCCCCAAGACATATCCGTGTCAAAAGAGAGGGAGAAAGAGAGATAGAATGATACAAGTAAGGGGCTGTAATGAAGCTAAAATGTCGTTATCGCCGAAAGTAATATTTAGGACCTATACTAAATCTACATTCCAAATTTCAACTTCCTTGCTGAATTTAGAGAGGAGTTATGCGTAAATGAACTTAAAAAATGGAAAAATTGTACAAAAACTCACATTTTTGGGGGTGCGAAGGGGGGGGCATCAGGCAAAAAAGTTAAGACTCCCTAAAGGCATATCTAAAAGTCCTATTAAATGTGCACACCAAATTTCAATTTCTTAGCTCAATTAATTTTGGGGAAGATAAGGATGGAGCAGCCCTTCTTCAAGGTAAAAAATGGGGAAAATCCTTACATCTCCCTTCATAATTCATTTACGAGGCTGATTTTTGGATACGTTATGCAACTTTGGATTGTCTATCAATTAGCTGAAAAAGGAACATTTTTTTGCGCATTGTTCCCATAGCCCTCTCTCCCCAAAATTGGGGTGTAACTGAATTTTAACCCAAGGTCGTTCCCACTCATATCTAATTCCTCGCCAAACTAAGCCGATTGATCGAATTGGAGCGATTTTGGTCTGTATTGAGCAAAGTAAATAGTTTTAATCTTTGTTTTCATTGATGATAAGACATAAAAAAATCAGGCTAAAAATACTAATACATATTAAACAATAAAAATGAATAATTGCGATCATAAACGACAGGAATACAAAAAAATGTGAAATACAGAAAAAGTAAGATGAAAACAAGTCATTAATTAACCATTACAAACGACATGGGGGGGGGGGTCTAGACAGTTACATCGCTTTAAAGACGCATAATGCATATTCTGAGCTAGTTCAGGCACGAGGTATCAAAGAGATCAAGCTGTGTTGGTCTACCCACAGCAAACTTGGGACCAGTAATGAAAAACGTGATCAGGGGTTTCATAACATCATCCGTAAGAGCAAAAGGGCGAGGCTCTGTAACGTATATGTACAGCTACATTACCTTATTAAAATTTACTTTTATCCGATTTCTTGGTTTATTTCCTTTTATTCTTCTTTTCCATACTGATCAGCCCTACCCCAAAATAGCATAGTTTTATTAAACTAAATTCACCCAACTAAGTATGAACTACTCGCTGACTTACGTTTAATAATGAGGGCGTTTTTTTTTACTTTTATAATTTTAAATACCTACCTAACTTTTCTTACAACTTTGCAAAATATCTGCTGGTACAATTAAGTCTACATTTTATTATTTAACCGAAAATTGTTGGAAAAAAAGTTAGCTATAAACTCATTTTTTTCAACTCTTTTGTTCACTGTAGATAAGGTGCATGGAATGTTCAATATTTCATGCTATTCTATTGTTGAAGCTTTTAAAAAAATGACAGCTCGTTCATTCGTGTAAATATTTTTTTCACCTGTCTTATTTGATTTTTTTCTCTTTTTTTTAGTGTGTTTTTAAAAATTGTTTTTAATGAAAACAGGGCGACGTAAAATAGATTGGAGTCTGACATGAATATATTGAAAAATTTAAGCAAAAAAAAAAATACCTAGTTCTACTCGTATGAAATCGAATGTAAAATATTTATTGATAATGTCGTGGAATTGAAAATCTTGATTTTTTTCTTCTGAAGTGAATTTTTAATATTTTATCCCGTTTCCAGGCTTTTGACGCACTGAAATAGCTTATTTCACAAAAATTAACAAAAAAAAAGAAGATTTTCAACAATTGTGTGGTCAATTTTTGTGACAAGAGAGAACCGAGTTGGCAATGCTTCAGTCAATCCGAGATCACTGAATATTTGCCAAACTCGCATGACAGTGACATTGAAATGGTGCAATTGTAGCATCAGGATGACTCCAAAATGACTTCACTATGACATGGCTATGAGGTTACTGTGACATATTAATGGCATGTATTTGACTCATCAGTGACACGTTTTTGACACCATAATGGAACAGTTCTGACATAATAATGGCACATTTCTGATGCAAAAATGAAATTACTATTAATATTAAAGTATTAATTATAAATATTTTATTATTTATATCAATTCACGAAATCTTTCAATTTCTTTTTGCTGATGGTGGGATTCGAACCTGAATCCTCTTGAGTACAAATCGACTTCTTCATCAATTCAGCAACTGTGGCAGTTAGCATAAGAAGACCTAAAGAGCATTAACTACTTTATTTTTTGGTCCTGACGATGATACAACATTTACTTGACGAGGTATTGGAACACTGATGGTACACTATTGACATAATAATGAAATGCTTCTTACTTGATTACTCCACTTATGTGACATGGTAGTGGCGTGCTCCTGACAACCGTATAAAATCAATTTGATACTGTTGTGACATGTTTTTAATGCTATGTGGACTTGACTCTATTATGGCAGTGCACTATTGCCATATGAATGACATCTGACATGCTTTTGACTTGATTATGTCACCAATGTGACTTAAGAGTGGCACACTTCTGAAAACATTATGACACAGTTCCGGCATGATTTTGACACCATTCTGACACATTTATGACGTGCTTTTGACACTAGTTTGGCACATTTCTGACAAAATTGTGACATATTTTCAGCAGTGTCAAAAATATTCCATAATTGCGTCAGAAATGTGTCAAACTAGTCTCAAAATCACGTCATCAATGTGTCAGAATCATGCCAGAGCCGTGCCAGAATGGTGTCATAGTATTGTTAAAAGCATGCCAGAACTGTGTCAGAATAGTGTCATAATGTTGTCGGAAGTGCGCCACTCTTAAGTCACATTAGTGTCATAATCAAGTCAAAAGCACATCGGATGCAATTCATATGGCATTAGTGCACTGCCAAATTGAAGTTAAAAGTATGCTACAAGTGTATCAAAAAGGTGCTATAACATTGTCAATAACATGTCCCTAGCAAGTCACAAAATGACAGTCTGTCAGTATGTGTCAGAAGTTCGCCAGTAATGTGTCGTTCAAGTGTCACCTGAAACTCAAAAATTCACCAAAAGTATACCACTTTTGTGCCATGTTAATGGTGTTTCTCTGATTTAAAATTGACTCAGTAATTGCAATGCTTATTAAAGTGGGCGGAGCAATCATTATTCTGATTGTTTAAAATTTTTTAAAGCGGGATCTAATGTGTACTGACTTGAAGATGACGCGTCACATGACATCAAACTAATGATATTTGCACGACGGGTATGGACTTACTTTGGTTTTTTTTGTGGACCCCGCGTATGTACTCTGTGGGGATGTAAACAGAACCCGATCTGCAAAGTTGAAACTGTTTCAAAACTAGGGGAGAACCTGAGGTTTCATTACTATTTCAAAATGGTATTTTGTGTTTCAAAACGGTTTTGAAATTGTTTCAGTACTGCTTCAAAACTGTTTCAAAACATTTAAAATGTGTTTAAAGTTTTGAAACTGTACAACTGCTTCCACACAGTTTTATAACTGTTTCATTACAAAAATAACACCGTTTCAAAATGGTAACTTTGCAGATCGGGAATTTACATCTTTGGGGATGAAAACCTTGGTTTGCGCATGCTTCTATTGAGTGTTGGAAGGGTGTAGAGATGCAAGAAGTGATGTGCACAGTATTTGGTAGTAGGGATATCTACAATTTACTCTGGTGACAAGTCATGTCTAACCTGATCGTGGATTCGAGCATGCGCAAAAAGGTTTTTCAGAAACTCACCAGAACTGAGCATTTCAACTATCGGTCTACCTATAAAACATGGTTGAAGTGATTTCCAAAATTTTTTTGTATAGCAAATTAACAATTCTGACTCATCAAATTTTGTACAAAAAATACTCTAGAATGTGTGCCTTATTTTTAACTTTAAGTTTATACAACTAATACATCGAATCTCAGTCTTCTGGTTGGTTAAGTCAATGAAATGACCTGTACTGGTGCTCCAGGCTAATCGCTGAAATTACACTGAAAAAACGAATAAAACAAAAAAAACAACGCAGCAGGCATTGCAGCTTCATAGTCTTAGTTTAGGATTGTAGTTGTGAAACTAACTCTTTTCGCTTATCTACCTGCCTATAAATTTTGTTGCCAATTTAGTACTAAAAATTTGATTAATAATATTGTAAGAGAAAGGGAAGGGAAAGAAAGAGCGTAAGTTAGTGCAACCGATATATTCTAGCACTTAAATTAAGCTGAAAAATATGCTAGGGAAAAATGAATTTTTATTAATCCTACCATTCTTCCCTGCCTATTGAATTTTCAAATTCAAGAGTGAAAAAAAATTTGTCTTTTGATTGAATCACTGATACAGCTTTACACAAACGCTATGCTAAACGAAAGTATACACAGGGATATGTACCAGAAGAAATTGAGTGGATACCAAATTTAATTTTAAAATCTTTTACCACCCTATTCCACATCCAAGTTTGATACAGTTTGCAATTTGCAAATTAATTTCAAGCAGTTTTATAAAACGTTTACGTCATTTTCTCGAAGATATTTTATTCGAAATAGCATCGTGATTGTGTAAGTTTTCAATTTTGTACATTTTGGTGGGTGGGTGAGTATTACGTGTCTCTAGCTAGTTAGCTAGGTACATCTACGCACACAATTACTTACCAGAGTGAAATTTGCCAGTTTAAATAAATATAAATTCCAGAGTTTGCATACTCAATTAGAAAGACGATGTTCTAAAATGTAAAATACATTCTTCTTTTTTTCCTCAACACTAAAATAATCCGAAGCTTAGCAATGAGAAAATTGGCTCGAGTAAATTATTCATCGCATCGTATACGTTTTTCAATTTACCTTTTTTTTTTGCTTTTATTTTAAATAACTCCCCGGTATTGTTATTTAAGCAAAAAAATTAATTCAACTGTTTTTTTTTCGAAATAAATTCCTCTGGGATAGCAACAGTAGATTATTTGTTTTGCATTTTTTTTTTTTTTTGGTCGTTAATTTTAGTCGACTACTAGAATTGTTTTCACTTTTCATCGTGTTTCGTCTAATTTAGCTTATTAACTGTATTTACTGTAGTTGTTATTTCGTGTCTAACAGTAATTGGGATTTTCGTCTGTTGCTGAAAAATTTTTTTCTTCACTCTGTAGATATGGCGTGCGGCAAACCCCTGAAACCCGTTATTTCTTCACAAGCAACTACACCGGATAGAAATTTATATTTGCCAGAGGATATCAACGAGTTGAACGATACACATAAACAACTTTTGTTAGGCGTTGTTCCTGTTTCTAAGCCTATTCTAAAAGCGAAAAAAATTGTTATTTATGTATGCGCCGCTGATCCAGAGGGTATGTATTCGTCTTTTTTTTTTTGTATTTTGTTTTTGTATTTATGGTAAATACGTAATATTTTGATATGTATACTTACTCGTATAACGAGTTATTTCCACACGAGAAACCACGTTGAATGCATGTTCTTCCATTTTGGACCTGGCTGGGTTTTCCGTTTTGTTAGCTCGTACTACGCTGAGCTGTTTTCAAATTGAAACGTTGGGTAAATTTTCTTTTTATTTTTGGCTCGAATGCGACTGTTAATATGATTATTATGGTAATTGGATTAAATCTGTTGAAATTACTTAAACCACAGGCTTCTACCGAGAAAAACGTTGGAACAAGTCCCAAGGGATGAGAATGTTTTGAAACCCTGGAAAAGTAACGAAAAATCACGAAGTATGCAGATGAAAAACATGGCAATTCAGAAGTGGAATTTTTGTAAAGAAATTCTTTTATTTTCCAAAAATTAAAAAACTAAATTTTTACAAAATGCAGTTGCTTTTCAAAAGGAGATTAAATTGAATAATGTTACCTAAAAAGTTAACCTACCTGCATGATCATTTATACCCACAAAACCGTTTCAATTTTTTAACATTTTCATGAAGTTTCAAGAGAGTAAAAAATTGGCTGAATGACGTCAAATGGACGAGGTAAAAATTTGAGTATTTCAACTAGACCGTTGAATGTTCCTAAATTGGTTAAAATTTTTTTAAATTTATATTGAAATCGGGAAAAAAATGTTTAGAATTTTTTTGGTAATTAGATGCATTGTGAGATGAAAAACGTTTTTGAATTTTTTTTTTGCTTCTTAGAGGGTACAAAATTATGGACGAAGATGAAAAAAAAAAAAAAAAGAATCGCAATGCGTGACTTTCTGGTCCTGATTTTCGTATAATAAAAGGGCTGCGCTAATTGCGTGTGTTCCATTTGTGGAATTAACAAAAGGATCCCTCTGCGATATTTTTTATCGATGAATGGCTGAACTGCAAGTAGATATTAGACTAAATGGCCGAAACCCTTAAAAATCACATCTCAGACTTCTAATACATTTACATGCCAAATTTCAACTCTTTTACTGAATTTGAAAGAAAAATATGGGAAAGACGAAAATTAAAATTGATAAAACCGTTAAAAAACTACTTTTTGGCGCTTTGACCGGGGGGGGGGGGGGGG